>SNQJ01S0019372.1:360740-373819 GCA_010110895.2 Picea sitchensis
TAGTTGGTTATATATATACACATCATTATGTAATGGAAAGACAAAGTTTTTTTTGGCTTCATCTAATAAAATTCTTTGATTGCTCTCCTACTATTGTGTATGTCTATCTATCTGCTTGTGTGCTTCTATATATGATTCTATAATGTGTATTTATCTATGTGAGGATCTACGGGTAACTTCACATACTTTCTCCCTAACTACAACAATAGTGTGATTGATAATGAGGTAATTAAATTGTTACATTAGATTTATGATTTTACATAGTATTGGTTGAGCCATTGTAGGTTAGGGTAAGAGTAGCTTAGTTTTATTTTCTATTTCTATTTTCTATTTTATGAATAATATGTTGGCCCAATTTTGGTTTCTTGAATAAAAGTCATTATATTATAATTCAGTTATGATTTTCAATTCTTTTTACATAGGTTTTTTTATTCACATTCAACTTATCATTGATTTTAGTTATATTTCGATTTCAAGTTTAGTTTAGAATTTCTTAGTTTATTTGGTTTTATTGTTTTGGTTGTTGCATACGTTTCAATTTTTATTTTCATGATTCTTTCTTTGCATGTTTTGGTTGTATTACATGATTTGCATGTTTGATTTTTGTCGTTTTACCTAAATAGTTTTGGGGGGATGATGAGTTTTCATCCTCTGGTCTTTGGAACTAGACATTCTAGTTATCTTCTAAAATCCTTATTTGTTTTAAATATCAAAACTAAATTAAGTTGAAAATGAACATAGGATTCATAAAGTACTTATAGTTTATTTTATATGTGACTTTGCAAAAATATAATTCTTTGTCGGTGGTTGGAATGATTATTATAAAACATGAGTAATATGCTCTAGAAATCATGATCTGAATAATGAAAGATAAATTTACGAATGTCTTTCTTGGTTTAGAATGGGTAAGATTTAAATACTAGGGGTTTGATTCATCTCTTCACTAACAAATGTCATCCTCCTAGACTTAGATACATATCCCACAAGAACTCCTCATAAAAAAAAATGTCAACTAATTGGTACATATGCTCTGCATTAATAAAATAAAGAAGTGATGAGGTGGGAAAATAATGCAAAAATGAGTCAATGATGTCAAGGAGGGAGTCCAGATATCTTTGTTGGGGTTATGGATGCTCGCTAGCGGTGGAGCAAGGTCTGTGATATCAAGGTGACTCCATCGGGCCTATGGAAACTTGATGACAAAGGAGCAACACCAAAAGGGTTATACAAATTACTTAGAGATTATACAAAATAATACCCTAATACTAGAAGTAATATCTAATTTGTTTTCTTACTCAAAGTGTATGCCAATGATCAAAAGGACTTATCTTTTGTGTTTGGTAAAACTAAAAACCCAATGACAAGGTAAAGAATGATTTCTAAATTACATATAGAGGGATATATGGGTGTCTTCTATTTTCTTTCTTCTTGTAAGTCTATGTTACTTGAAATTTGTTTGTAGTGATCGAAGGTATAAGCAAAGATTCTAGTTTTGTCCAGTGAATCGCCATTTGTTGAGTCCTCAACACACCATTAAAATTATTCAATTTTTTGGTGCCACTTTTCCTTTTAATCATTTACACCTTCTTATTTTGTCTTTACATAGGTTGAATATTTGTACTTTGATTAATTTATGCATTTTTCCCTTTGTTTAAATTTCATTTAAAAATCTCAAGAAAACCCAAAAGGTATCATGTTTTTTATCAGGGAAGGAAAGCAAAAGAAACAATTGAAAAAAGAGAAAAAACACAACAATATCCAAAAAATGTCATTGAAATTATCGGGGGATCGAGCCAAAATATCAAGAAAAGTGATTTACAAAACCTCTATGTTGATGAGAGTCTAAGAGAAGTATTGATTATCAGGATCATGAGAAACTCAAGCAAGTTCAAAAAGTATAACAAATTCCATAGGTTGTCGATCAAACCATCAAGAATCGACATAATGCATTGTATTTTTAAAGATTTAATAGATTATGTCGATCATTGATGAGCCATTGGAGTCAGTGGAAATATTATAGGTTTGGTGCAATAATTAATGTGTTTTTTTTTATGACCGATGACCCCATTTTTTGAAAGAATGAATCATATATGTTCGATCATGGATAAGGGAAAATATCAACCATTGATTTTTACCACATGAGTAGTTTTTTTTCAATGACTAGGTTGGCCATGTCACCTTCCATACTATCCACATCAGGATGCCACATTACCTTCCATACTAGCCACATCAACATGCCACATCACCTTCCACGTTGACTCATGTACCTACCATGTCACTCACCATGTCAGCCACCATGTGGAATGCCACATCATTTCCACATCATCATTCATACTATATTTCTGCCACACCAAACGCCATGTCATGCACCACATCACCCACATGTCAACCATCATGACATCTACCATGTCATCATTGTGTGAACTTATCTTATGATCATCGGTGGTTGAGTGTTTCGTTGGAATGTTTAATGAGTAGGTACTCATCTCTACCGATGTCGCTGAACTAATTAGACATTAGCAAGATCAACATAAGGTGATATTTCCTGTTGAAACATTTTTCGTCAATCACTGATAGAAACATCAATGTTAGCCCATAAACACTTCAACATGCCATAAGCTATGAAAAAAGGTTGATGGCGATTAACCTTCACCTGGAGAGTGAATCCTAGCCTTCTAATCACGAGAGTGAATGTATTTGTACCATACAAATTTTTATCTTACATCGGGTCCATTTATTATGTTTTTAGGATTTCCATGTAACATGACATGTTGACAAATAATTTTACCAATCAAGCATTGACACGTCACCTGATTTTATTATGTTTTCCAGGTCACCATCTATCCTCCTTTTTCCACGTTTGCATGACACGTTACACTGCCACATCATTATACAGTCCCCATCATCTACCATGTCATCATGGTACAAATGTTTCCATCGATCATCAACATTCATAGTTTTCAATTGTGTACTTTGGTTGGGAAACACAAAAATCAACCAATGTTGATGAACTCATCGGGCATCAACAAGATTTCTAAGCCTTACAATTCCTGCACAAGTGTGTTCTCTTTAGTACCAATATCGATGAAACAATTTTCACAAAATTAATATTAGCCACCCAATCAAAATCAAGAGAATATCTTGAACATTGATATTCCCACATGAGTTGTGCTAAAAAATTCCATGTTTTTCCTGAGTGCAAAAAATGTTCTAAAATTCGTTGATGAGAGAAGAACCTAGTTTCATATTTTTGTGATATTGTTTGATTATGAGCTCCATTTTAGGCATTCCTTGTACTGTTGGAAAGGTCTCATAGATCTCTACAACATTATAGTTATACGTTTTCCACTTTTCTGCATTAATTGTTTACGGTTTTTAAAATAAATCTATGATACGTAAAATTATAATGATATTTTCCTGATAATGTTTTATTTTGATCCTCCTTTTGAGAATTCTTTATATCATTATAAAGGTATCATAAATAGATACAAATTTTGTTTTATAATTTTTTGTTTATTTAACATGGTTTTTTTAAGGTTTGAAAAATAAAGGAAATCAGGCTCGATGAAGTGACTTGAATATTTCATTTTAAGATTAATTAATTGTTTTATCCGATAAATTTATTACAGATATATATTTTTATTCCTAATATACATTTTTTATGATTCAGGTACATGCAAGGGGAATAATTTAGCATGGTGAGAAGAATTTCAATGTTGCATGATGCAAACTAAAGTGGATAATTACTGAATATTGAAGAACAACTTAGCTAGAGTTCACTATGCCTAAAACAGTCAAAAGATTAAATCAAAGATTTGTGCACTATATTTCTAAAGAAATTTTAAAGAACAATAGGTTGAATTATCTAATCGAGGAAAGGTTTATGAGGTTGAGCATGCAAGAATTGAAGTCAACAATTAATTGGAGATGCAGCTAAATGCATGGATTTTTTCATGGATGGTTTATCAGGACTTTTGTTCACTGAAGATGCAAATTACATGAGGAGATTGCATGACTTTTAATAAAGTCAATTTTATTTTTATTCCATTATAAAAATTAGTTTCTTATGTTCTAAATAAAGAGATTGACCTCTTAGTAATGGGTCTTTGATATTTAGAATCATTTTGAGATTTATTTTTATCTCTAGAGGGATTTTCAAGAGGATTGTAAGCGAAGAAGTATTTAGAGGTTGAATTCAAAAAATCTTTGGAGTCAAGACATTCTGGTTTGCTGAAATTTTGTGTGTTTATTCATTATTTTTTATTATTTTATAATTTATTAAATACTACATGCATATAGTAAGAATTTCAATACTGTTAAGCTATCTTAGTTGGTTGAATGAATTATGGGATACTTTCGATAAACTGTTATATTCAATCTTCTTTTGTTATCTGATATATTGTGGAATTATTTACAAATGTCTCATAGTTAAATATTATCTCTTTCTAATGTTAATTATTTATTGTTTCCTTGAATCTATCTGATGAGTAATATATTCTTAGTGGAATTATTTTTTCTGGAATCTAAATTCTTAGATATTTTTCATTGATTGTTTCCATAGGCTATCCTCAACATATATTTCTCCAAAATCATTACTATAATTTTTTTTCTATGGTTGATAGACTTAAAACAAAAAGCAATAAAAAGAATGAAATTAGATAAATTTTGAAGCCCATTGAATAGTTGTCAGACCAGTAACATAGAGGATTATTCCATATCAAACATGGAGGAGTGTAAGGTACCAAATGTGATATAATATGTAGAAACAAGAATATTCAACATATATCAATGGAACAAACAAATATTGAGAAGACCAATACTATAAATAATACCTTTATTCAAAGAAAGCAAGTTTCATTATCCTCTTCCAGGGGAAAACCTTTAGCAGAGAAGAGCTCTATTACAATAATTCTCAATACAAAGCTTTCTCATGCCTCCTCTTATTTATACTAATTCTATATTCTAAAGAACATTCTAGAAGAAGATCTTTCTAGAAGCACAAGCTTCTATTAGGTCTTCTTACATTGACCGATTCATTTTTATTAAATAGGAATTATTTACAAATGTCGACCATTATTACATGGAAAATATATTATTCTATATACATGATGGGTTAGGGAGGTTAGGTCCCTAGAATTCCCCCCCTTGAAAATATCCTTTTCCTCAAGGATTAAGATGAGGAAATTGTTGCAGAATGGTATTCAATTCCTAGGTGACATCTTCTAGTGAAGTATCTTTACATTGAACTAAAAATTCCTTGATGGTGCATTGATGGAGACAATGCTCGCACTGTTCCAATATGGATTGTGTTTGCATACAAAAATAACCTTCTTCATCCAAATCTGGCAGAATGGTCTAGGTCTAGAACTTGGTTGCAATCACTTTCTTCAAGCATGAGATATGAAAAACATGATGTAGTTTGGAGTGACTAGGAAAGGCTAACTAATATGCCACTAGTCCCATGTGTTTGAAAATAGTATAAGGACTATAAAATTTTGGGGAAATCTTCTGACAATGTTGATATTTTAGTGAATTCTACTTGTACAATTGTAGACGGAGAAACAACTGGTCCCCTTCAACAAATTTATGTTCAGAATGACCCTGATCTTCCTATTTCATCATGTGGTTCTGAGCCATGACCAAATTTTCTTTGAGATTATGAAGAATGTTCATGCATATTGTAAGATTGAACTCAACCTCCTGAACCTTTGAGACACTTGACATGTATTGAATAATCGATGGTGGATTATGTTCGTATACTACTTCAAAGGGAGTCATGTGAGTGGAAGTATGGTAAGAGGTGTTGTGTCACCATTCAACTAGTGGTATCCACTGAACCCAATGATTTTGTCTATCATACACAAAACAACTCAAATATGTTTCCAAACATTTGTTGACAACTTTTGTTTGGCCATCAATATGGGGATGATAGGCTATGTGATATGAAATTGGGTACCCTAGAGCCTGAATAATTATTTCCATAAATTGTTGGTTAAATTTGGATCTTGACCAAAAATAATAGAATGAGGCATTCCATGGAGTTTGAATATATTTTCCATAAACCTTTGAGCCACTATGGATGTTGTGAAAGGGTGTTGAAGAGAGAAAAAATGAACATATTTGGAAAGAAGATAGACTACCACCATGATGACTGACTTATTGTCTGATTTTTGTAAGCCAATAATGAAATCCATAGAAATATCCATCCAAATAGTAGGTGGAAGTGGAATCAGTTGGAGTGTGCCAAGAGGTTTGACAATATCTCCCTTATTAAATTTATAGGTATCACATTCATCCACAAAGGTGAACATGTCTTGTTTCATACCATCCCATAAGAAATAATGTTTGACCCATTCATAAATTTTGGTAAAACCTGAATGACCTATGGTAGGTGAAGCATGAAACACATAGAGCATAGTGGATTTAAGGGTCGACTATTTTCTTAAATATAGGCGACCTTATAGTGAAACACGTCATTGTGCCAAGATTATCCCGGGGTAGCTTGGGGATCTTATTCAAGTTGTTGGATTAGGATGAAAATTTCAGGGTCTTGCAACCATTCCTGATGAACATTCTAAATCCAGTCAATGAAAAGGAATTAGAGGGAAATGAGGGACCCTTATTATTCATATTTCCTAGAAAGAGCATCAACCACCACATTTTATTTCTCCTTCTTGTAAATTATCTCATAATCATATCCAAATAACTTGGTCACCCATTTTTGTTGCTCCGGGGATGAAACATGTTTTTCCAGGAATTACTTGAGACTTTGATGATACATTTTAATTTGGAACCATCATCCCAATAGATAAGGGCACTACAGATCCACTGCATTAAAAATAGCCGACACTTCCTTTTCATAGATCGATTGGCCCAAATGTCACTCCAACAAATGTTTGCTGGTGAAAGAAAAAGGTCATTCATATTGCATAAAGGCTACCCTGATTCCTCTCCATGATGCATCACATTCCAAAACAAAGGTGTTGGTGAAGTCATGTAGGGCCAGTAGAAGAGTAGTGTACATAGATTCTTTCAAGGCTTGGAAGGATTGGTGAGCGGTTGGAGTCCAATTGAAATCATTATTTTTAAGGAGAGTTGTTAGAGGTTTGTGATTTTTCCATAATTATAAACAAGCGTGCGATGATATCCCATTAAACTCAAGAAAATATGCATAATTTTAATATTTTTAGGATGAGGCCAATTCTACATAGCTTAAATTTTCTTAGGATCCACCTATACACCATCCTTTCCAACAATATGACCCAAGTACACAACTTTAGAGATGCAAAAAGAACATTTAGATTGTTTGAGGAAATGTTTTTTCTTGGAAAGGAGATAGAGAACTTGATCCACATGGGTGGGATGGGCTTGCCAAGTTTTACTATAGATGATAATATCATCAAAGAATACTAACACAAAGTGACAAAGGAAAGGAATAAAGACATGATTCACGAGACTTTGAAAAGTGGAGGGGGAATTACAAAGACCAAAGGGAATGACCAAGAACTCATAGTTTCCCTCATGAGTGTGAAATGTGGTCTTCGAAATGTCTTCCTCTTTCATACATATATGGTGGTATCTAGAACAAAGGTCAAGTTGGGTAAAGTATTGAGATCCATTGATTTCATCCAGAAGGTCATCTATTATAGGAATGGGAAATTTTTCCTTGATGGTGAGTTTGTTGAGGGAACAAAAATCAGGACACATGCACCAAGTTCCTTCCTTCTCTATGACCATGACAATAGGGGAAGAATAGGGGTTGGTACTGGGATGAATAACACCCGCTTCTAGCAATTCTTGGACATTTTTCTCAATTTCATTTTTTTGAGCAAAGGGATGGTGATATATAAAAATTGATTTATTGGGAAAGGAAGGGATGAATGAAATTATAAGTGTTTCCACTGTTAACTAAGATGATGACTTTCATGTTCTTAATGTAACGAAAAGATTTGAGGGTTTTGGGAGCAAAAAATCTAGTGAAATCATTCAACGAAATCAATGGTTCAAATTCTGGAGGATCATAGGGTGACATAATATCATCTTCTTGGGGTATTGTTGCCTCAGGTGAAACCTCAACATCTTCGTTAGAAAAATCCTCCAAAATGGACATAAAACCTTTTTATTCTTTACACTTGTTCCTAGGAAAGTATTTATCATCACAATTATAAAAAAGACCCTTGATTTTTCATTCAACCATTTCCTCTAATGTTAATTTTTGGACCTTAAGAGGAGTGGATAGAGGGGTAGGATTGGGGGGTCAAGGGTGGGGAATAAAAGTGGGTTTTTTTGTTCTAGTTCAATATGACTTGTTGTGCCTACTTTTCATGTTTATTTGCTTCCAACAATGTCTGAGGGTGAGCCATGAGGACCTGGGATCAAATTTCATCCTTCAGGCCACTAATAAAGCATTCTCGGAAGAATGCATATGTATGATCTCTTTTGAAAACCCCCTTATTCAATTTTAGGTAGAGGAAGGTTTTTTATACACAACTTCAAACTCTTGTTTGAACCCCTTTATTTAATTTTAAGTAGGTCTTATAATGGACACAACTCAATGGTGTATTAAAAAAAAAATATACAATGTCGCTAAAAGACGCAAAAATACTCCAAACTCTTGTACACAAAACTTTACAATTTATAAGTGCAAGATACCATTATTTATGTGGAAAAGCACAACCTTGATAGGACTACTGTAGAAGATGTTGATGTATATTGTTTTCCTTCTTGATATGAGATTGCTTGTGAAATTTTGTACTTTTTTTTTAACTTGTTTACCATTGTTAATTAATTTCCTTCAATGCAAATGAAAGTGATTTATGTTGTTGTATGTATATGTGAGAAAGAAAATAAAACTCATCAAATTCAATATGACACACATACAAAGATCCTAAAACCCCCTTATTCAATTTCAGGTTGGTCTAATATGAAAGACAAATATTCAATTTTAAATATCCTTAACCCCTTATAACATCCAACAACTCCTTATAATGCCAAGTACAATTTTTGAAAACTTAAGACTCCTTTATAGAAAAGAAAAAAAAACACCTTATAACATGTTCTCTCCTCACCTAAGGACAATATGAAGTCACCCTTTATAACACTAATAGAACCCCTTAATAACTTCAAGAAATAATTTTAGTAAGCATCCTTATAGTTCCTTTTAAGGCCAAACAATATGAAACATTTCCTTATGACTCCAAAATATTCCATATGACTTTGATCCTGTAAATATTAAAAATCCTTTATAACTCCATATACATAATTTCAAAGTCTTAAGGAAAAAATACCTTATATCTCATTTATAAAAATAAATTCAAACCTTATGGATGTCTGACAATTCTATGCAATGAGACAACTACACTCTTCACGTTCTGCTAAACAAATGACTATCTTCGCGTTCCTCCAAATGGAACGTTTCCCCAAATATATCTAATCACCAGCCTAAATGACATTTAAACAATTACATTATCATTTTTAGGGATTAAAACTAGGTATGTTACATGTATCCTCGATATGATTTATGTCTATTGAATCCACTAGGATTCACATAACTCCTATCTCACTTCTATGTGAGGCATGCCATCCCTGCAACATGGATAATTGTTTGCAACAAAAGATCTTTGGAATCCTTGGAATTATAGGAATGTGCCTCAATATATTTTAAGGAGCATGTGCTTTACCATTGTTTCATGATTTCTACTACCTCTCATTCCCTCATTCCAGACATATCTATTTGTTTGCATATTAATCTTTGTATACAATACAATCATTTTGACATTCATTGTATGATATGTATTCAACAACCAAACTTTTCATTATTTTCGATGTCTCTACACAACTATCAAGAAATACATTACCACTCAAAAGTACCTTATCTTTGAGTAACCTACAATTAGTGGGAAACATAAATGTACACTATCATTAAGCATTTATAAAATCAATTATCTTCTTCCTTCATTATGTGATAATATTTCTTACAAAATTAGGGGACTTAATGGTTAGTTACCTAAACATTTCTAATAAACACATGTCTAAGATACCATACATTACTCTCAAGTTGTACAATAACATTGTTGTCCCTAGTTGGTTAGAATGTAACCCCTATCCAAAGAGAGGGGTGGTAGAAGAAAATTTTAGGATTTCAAAGATGGTATTGATGGTATCAACGACATCCCCTAGTTCATTTTGATAGAATGCATGTAACAAAATTACTTCCATGACTTGAGTATCCTATAATAAATCATCCATACCAACCTCTATATCAATGTTTTTGTCCCCAACATGTGAAGAACTAGTGTTACTGTAGAGGTTTTGAATTGATGACTCAGGATGCAATGGGAATTGAATATGTGGTTGATTTAAGCATTCTTGGCATGTTTTTTCTATGACCCATGTTTGTTTAATAACATTCTCTTCATTTGAAATTGTAGTGGGGTAAAATGGTAGATGGTAGACATTTCACTCATTGTCATAATCATGATTGTAAAAATATTTATCGTTACATTTATAATATTAGTAACACAATATGTTTAGTATGTTCAAAAATTATACAAAACATTTATTAGAAGCATGTAATTTTTTTTCTCAATAATAAACTTGCAACCAACCACTTTATAAAACAAATGTCAAGTTAGTAAATACATTTACATTAGTTCCATTGAAAATCCAAAACTACAATTACTCAATCATATTTTTCCTATGCCCCGAGGGGACATCTAAAGGTAGACACAATGAAAGACATTTTTTTATGAGTGATTGGTGGTATAATTAAGTTATAGTTTGTTAACAACTCATCACTAGGAGACAAACTATGTATTACATGCACAAAAACAAATATGGACTCCTTCCTTTTCATAAAGAAATCTTTGTCATTGGAGTATTTCTCAAATGTACAACTTGTACTAAATAATGAAGACCTGCAACTATTTATGAACCCTGCAATGTTCCCATGAGTTTGTTGATGACCATTAATATATAACCAATTTTTCCTATTAAAGATTCTAGAAGAATAACGTTTCATGCACATACTATGCATGGAAATGTTATTTTTGTATTTACGAATATTGAAGTAATCAAACCAACTATTAAAAGGACCAAAAAATGGTATAAGTGCCACTTATTGTTTGGGAGGAACAAATACATTTGAAACAATAAACAATCAAATATTTGCAACATCTATTTTAGACTTGGAAATCATATAATTCTGACCATAGAAATCGAATTTGGTTCGAACCTCAAGCATAATCATGGAATATGAGAAAAGCATGGTTGTAACAAGTTTGATATTTACTTTGCAAATGGATAGGAAGATGGATGCCATCGCTACCTTCCAACAATTGGACTAACTTTGGTGCATACTTGGACATTATTTCTCTTACCTCATGTAAGTTTTTGGATCTCTTAGTAGAGATGTTTTGGGTAGTATTGATATCATACTTGTTCTCATTAAAATCTTTGTTGACTCAACAGAAGGAGACAGATTGGTCAATTTAGGATGAAACATAGCTAATCTAGATTCCAACTTTTCAAAAAAGGAGCATATGGAAGTGTTCCTACGTTTCTTTTATATATTACTTATTGTATTCTTGACTATAGTGGGAGGTATTATACCATTAAATTTTGGTAGACGATCATTAATATAATGGGGCAATGTGACATGTTGAGGGTTCTCCTTCAACGCTTTACATTTTGAACGATAACATACTATTGGGGTGTCATAAAAGATATCCAATTCATAGTGTAATACCATTGAGCCGGGATGGTTGCTAGAAGATGGCATGTTACAATTATCATGGTAAAGAAACTGTCCACTTTCATCAAATGTATGTCTATGGTATCTTTCTCTTAATAAGATCTTGTGGAATTTTTTGGATTGGTGAAATACCTTGCACATCCAAACTCAATTCTGAATCATGATCTTGCAAAACTCAATAAACAATTATTCAAACACACATGCATACATAACATAAATCCAATAAGATAAATGAAATATAAATAAAATTTAGATTTACTACAAACAATGGGGGAGAACTTGAAGAAATTGCAATGATATGGAATGAGCTAGTATATGAAGAATTTTCCATTTGATATTATAACATATTTTTCTTGAATTTTATACAAAACCATCATGAATACATGAATAAATTCTTAAAATAAAGTTTGGGAAGCATATAGCAATCTAACTTCAAACATAATTTCAATTGTATTTTAAAATTTATTGGAACGCTTAATTGTTTTTTTATGCACCAATGCATCTATATATATAATACACCAATGTGCTAAATTATGAGAGGCACTAAAGAGCGACCTCCATTTTTACCTATAAAAAGAAAAACCTCCACAAAATTTTAATTGCATAGGCTTGCATTTTCACTTTATTAATTAAATTGTTTATCGATGTGTTTTTATGTAAAAAATCGCAAGGGTGTACTTTAAACTATATAGTGCACCGAAAATGTAAGTTAAAAAAAAAATACATACACTTATCATCAATGCACGGAATATACAATAAAAAAACTAAGTGGGAATTTCATTTTTTGAAATGTATGTGTTTATAAATGAAAACCATAATAATTATTCATTATTTTGCCAAACTTTAGAGAGATGATTTGTGCGAGAGAGTTTTACCAGCAAAGACTTTGGAGTGGATAGATTTTTTTGAAGAGAAAAATTTGTAAGGGATCACTGTAGCTCACATACAAATCTGCAGAGGCGAAATTTCAGGTATGTGATTTAATTCTATTGATCATATCATATCAATATTTCCCCTATTTTACCCGGATAGGGTGACACGACACTCTGAGTCGGTGACACCTGGTCACGCACTCAGAGCAGTCTTAAGAGCTGATTTAACTGCAGATGGCAGCCACCCACGCATTAGCATTAACAATGGGGGCCGACCATCACAGGGATAATACGACTGTGGAGTTCCCTCGTGCGATCATTTACTCCTCTCGCGAGTTCAGTCCGGTCATGGATGCGGAAGGACAGGTTTTAATGGAGTCTAGTTATTATTTTGATATGATATTTGCTCGCCCGTTCACCATTTCTTCCATGCGTTTTGGTGTGGCATTCCAGAG
>SNQJ01S0019372.1:373869-393307 GCA_010110895.2 Picea sitchensis
AATTTTAATCTAGAAGATGGATACAAACATAACCAACCTTGGAATCCCACTATCCATCTTCTTGGTCAATAATCATTCTAACTCTTGAACTCCTTGAATATTTTCACTCCTTTTTGGATTCCTTTTATATCTATTTTTATTTATTTCCTAACAATTTTATATCCTCCTTGCCCCGTAATGTTATTCCTATTATCCCTCTTCCCCTTCTCTTTTCAAACCCCCAAACCCCATTTTTCTAACTTGACCAATTCCTACTTTAATAAAAAAATTGAATTTAGATTGTTTCCTTCTTTATTTATTTTATTTTATTTTTTAATTTTCATGTCAGCAAAATTGACTATTACCATTTATGACTTCTTCCTTATTTGTCTCATTTTTCACAATGGTCATCTAATAACTTTCACCCTATAAAATCTTAACCCTAGCACTATTTTCTCTCATTCTTTTAGCTTTATTTGTTCTTGATGATGGGTGGAGTTTCCACTCAAAATTTTGGATGTTTTGAAATCTTATACACAGTTTATATCCAAAAAGTTCAAGAAAACCTCTAACAATGTCATTGAAAAAGGAGGCATTTTCTTAGAATCAAGAAGCAACCAAATATTTTGAAATACTTGAGGAGGCTCTTCGTACAACTCTTGTCTTGTCCATGCCTAACTTCACAAAATAATTTATTGTGAAGTGTGATACCTTGTGGCATGGAATTGATCCAGTTTTCATGTAAGAAATAAGGACCCTTCCCTTTGAAAGCAACTAGCTTAAACAAAATAACTTAATCAAACCCATTTATGAAAAGGAAATGTTGGCCATATTGCATGTAGTTAATAAATGGTGCCCTTAGCTAATAGGAAGACAAGGTTAAACTAGATCATTATAGTCTAAAGTTATTCTTGGAACAATGATTATATTCAGAAGAGCAACAAAAATGAGTTACGAAGATATTAAGTTATGACTTTAAAATTATCTTAAAAGAAAGAAAACAAAATGTGGTGGAAGAAGAAAGTAAATAATGGAAGAAAGATCAAAATGTATGTAATATCATTCAACAACTACAAGAGGACCCAAGTTTTTTAAGGTACCAAATGTATTACAATAAAAAAATAAAAATAAAAACAGAAATATTGTAGCAAACACCAACAAAACAACAACACCAAAAATAATAACTTTATTGAATAAAAGAAATCTTCACTTGCCTCTTCAAGGGGGAAACCTCCAGCAGAGCAGAGCTCTATTGCAATAATTCTCAAGAAAATACTTTCTCATGACTTATACTTCTATATATACTAATTCCATCTTCTAAAGAATATTCTAGAGGAAGATCTTTCTTGAAGTGGAAGTTTCTATTAAGTATTCTTACAATTGACTTATTAACATTATTATATAGGCCTTATTTACAAATGTCATCCTTTATTACATAGAAAATAAACCTTATTTACTAATGTTGTCATTTATTACATAGAAAACATATTATTATACCTATGTGAGGGGTTAGGGAGGTTAGGTCCCTAATATGCCTCCCCCTTGAAAAATATCCTTGTCATCAAGGCTTGAGATGGGGAAATTGGTGCATAATGGTAGTCGATTCCCAAATGGCATCTTCTTCGGGTGTATCCTTCCATTGAACTAAGACTTCCTTGATGGTTTGCTGACGAAGGTGACACTCACACTAGTCCAAGACTACTTTTAGCTGCAACCAAATGGATCCTTCTTCATCCAACTCAGGGAGAGTAGTTTGAGTATGGAACTTAGTTCCAATCACATTATTTAAGCACGAGACATGAAATATAGAATGAAGCTTAGAGTGACAAGGAAGATCCAACTAATAGGTCGCGGGGCCCCACTCGCTTGAGAACTATATAAGGACCATAAAATTTTGGGGCAAGTTTTTGACAATGTACAACTTTGAGTGAATTTTTCTTATAAGGTTGCAAACAAAGAAACACTTGTTCCCCTTCAACAAATTCATTTTTTGTACGTCCTTTATCTACTTTTCACTTCATGTGATTTTGAGCCATGAAGAAATTTTATTTAAGGGTACAGAGGATGGTCATGCAGAGTGTAAGAGTACTATTGAACTCTTGAACCTTGGAGACACCTAGCATGTATGAGAGAACCGATGGTGTTTTTTTCCCATATGTTGCTTCAATTGGGGTCATGTGAGTGGTAGCATGGTGATATATTTTTTACCACCATTCAACAAGGGGCAACCACTGATCCAACTAAGTTTTTTGGTTAGATTAAAAACATTGCATATATGTTTCCAAACATTTGTTGATAGCTTCATTTTTTCCATTGATTTTTGTCTGATAGGTGGTGTCAAGATGTAATTGTGTTCCTTGGAGCCTGAACAATTCTTTCCAAAAATAAATGGTGAAATTTGGATTACCCTCGGATACAATAGAATGAGGCATGCCATAGAGTTTGAAGATATTATCCATAAAAAATTAAGCCATTGTTGAAGCAGTGAATGGGTGTTGAAGAGCATAGAAATTATCGTATTTAGATAGACGATCTACTACCACCATGATGGAGAACTTATTTCCCAATTTAGGTAAGCCAACAATAAATTCCATAGAAATATTGGTCCAAATAGTAGGTGGAATCATGAGTGGTTGGAGTGTTCCTAGAATCTTGACAGATTCACCTTTATGGCATTGACAGGTATCACATTTAGCCACAAAGGTGTGGATTTCATGTTTCATACCTTCCCAGAAAAAACAATGTTTGACCCATTCATAGGTTTTGGTAAATCCTGAATTCCCAATTGTGGGTGAAGCATGAAGATCATAAAGCACCTTCGATTTAAGTTGTGATTGTTTTCTTAAATACATATGGCCTTTGTAGTGAAGATATTCTTTGTGCCAAGAGTATCCTAGAGAATCTTGAGAATGATGTTGCAAATTTTTTATCAGGCGAGAAATTTTGGGGTATTATAGCCATTCTTGGTAAACATCTTGGAGCTAATATGGTACAATAAAGGAGAGGGAAAAGAGGCACCCTTCTTCTTCATACTTCTGAGAAATACTGTCAACAACCACATTTTATTTTCCCTTCTTGTAAAAGTTCTCATAATCATATCCAAATAGCTTGGTCACCCATTTTTGTTGCTCTGGGGATGAAATTTGTTGTTCCAAAAAATCCTTGAATCTTTGATGATCAGTTTTGATTTAGAATCATTTCCCCAATAGATAAGGACATTAGAGATCCACTGCATGCAAAAAATCCAACATTTTCTTTTCATATATTGATTGGCCCAAATTTATCTGTAACGTACCCAGTGCCCAACTAAGAAACATTACATGTGGAACTCATTAATCTAATAATATTCACTACTAATCAAATTCTTGTAGCTTACCAGTCGCAGATCACACACATATTTGTCCATTTGATTGATACTACAGTTCTAAATGATTCTAACAATGTATATTAAACATGAATACAATTTCTTAAGAAACAGTAAACACACAACATTCATATAAACTATTTACATAACAAAATGTAACATAAGAATAGAACAAAAACACTTATTTATTAATGATTAACCAATTGGTTGCAATGAAGGATGAACCTTCCAGCTATAGGAACTGCTGATCATTTTCTCTCATCGGAAAGCCAACCCCAAGCTGAGTCTATGATTCCACAAGGAGATCCATCTCACTAGCTATCCACTCTCTACATAGAGAATCCCCAAACCTAGGTTCTAGTCTCACAATAGTTCCAAACCTCCATCTCTCTATTTTCCCCACAACTTTCACTACCTAAGGAATGTACCCCCTTCACTACTCACAGTCCCCCAGGATGTACCATTTTTTTATTAGGGCCACTGGTGCATTCAGTTGGTCAGGAATCACTCAGCTGGGAACTCTAGGAACCCTCAGTTGTTTCATGTTTTCTCACAACAACCTTCACAAGGATATGAGATATTTCCTCAATAGGAAATCGCACCACAGGATTATAGCCCAATTTACCATGATATAGGCCTCTATCTCAACATAAAAACATAACCAAACAATGGTTTTCTTCAAGTATACTATGGATGGTCCTCTTCCCAACTCTCTTCCCTTTTTTGCTACGAAAAATATGTATGTAAAAGTGGTCCCCTATTCTGCATACGAATTTCCTCTTCTTCCTTTATTACTTAACTCACACTCTTCTCAAGGATGATTGTACCTCATCCTATTCTTTCCAATAACTATGGTATGTGACCACTCACACCCACCCTCTTACATGAGTTTAATGATTGGCCTCTCATACACTCAATCAACAAATAAGAGGTTATACATAATAATTTCAGGAATGTGGGTTGGATTAATACCCATGAATAATTCCCCCTTAGACCCCTCTCTCTCATGGAATCATAGCCCCCCATCGTTCTTCCTCTCTTTTGTATCACAACCAACAATTACTACTTTTATTAATTATTTCAATTTTCATAATATGCAAATCGTCCCCTAGCCACATTAAATCAATATAGGCTCTTTGCCCCGACGCATCGTCTCACCAGTGTAATTCACATTTATACCATTACATTATAATTCATGCGGATTAGAACTAGGGATGTTATAGTCTCTCTAAAAAAAATTTGTTAGTGAAAGTCAAAGGTCGACCATCTTTTAAGAGGACTGCCCTAATTCATTTCCATGAAGCATCACATTCCAGGAAAAAAGTCTTGGTGAAGTCTAGTAGTTCTAGGACATGAGTCATGCACATATCCTCTTTCAAGGTGTGGAAGGATTGATCAACTGTTGGAGTCCAAGTGAAAGAATTACATTTAAGGATAACAATGAGAGGTGTTGGAATATTTTCAGAATTCTGAACAAAATTGCGATAATATCTCGTTAAACCCAGAAAATCATGCAATCTCTTAAGAGTTTTAGGGCGAGGATGGTCCTTCATAGATTCAAATTTCTTAGGATCCACCTATACTCCATCCTTGCTGACAATATGGCCCAGGTAATCCACTTCTGAGGCTCCAAAGGAACATTTACATTGTTTGAGGAAAATTTTGTGCTGAGAGAGTAGATGGAGAACTTGATCCACATGAGCGAGATGGGATTTCCAAGTTTTAATATAGATGATAATATAATAAAATAAAACTAAGAAAAAATGATGGAGGAAAGGACTAATGAAATAATTAATGAGACTTTTGAAAGTGGAGGGAGAATTACACAGGACAAAGGGAATGACCAAAAACTCATACCGACCCTCATGAGTTATAAATGTAGTCTTGAGAATTTCTTCCTCTTTCATATGTATCTGGTGGTATCCAGAATGAAGATCAAATTTAGTAAATTATTGAGCACCTCTTAATTCATCCAATTGGTCATCACTGATAGGAATTGGAATTTTTTCTTTGATGGTGAGTTTGTTGAGGGCGCGAAAGTTGGGACACATGCACCAAGTGCCTTATTTATTGAGTACCATGACCATAGGAGAAGAATAGGTGCATGTACTATGACAAATAACACTTGCTTCGAGCAATTCTTGAACAATTTTCTCAATTTCATTCTTCTGAGAAAATAGATGATGATAAATGAGAATATTCAGAGGAAGAATGCATGGTACTAAAGGAATGGAATGATCATGAACACCACAGGAGGGGGGAAGTCCATGGGGAGTGGTAAAAATAGCTTGGTTTTGGGAGTATATATTGGAGGTTGGGATGCATAGAGGGTGCCTCAATTGTTTGGATGGAATCGAGTTGGGAAATAATGTAAGAATGACCTTTTTAAGGAGCTTTCCTATTTGATGGGAATTGATGATCTTATGGGAGCCTACTGTGATTCCTTGGAACTTATATTGTTGTCCCTCCTCTTGGAATTGCATTGTTAATTCCTTAAAATCCATGAGGATGGGGCTGAGAGTGAGTAACCATTGTACAATGTCACAAATTCCCATGTCCATGGAAAACATATGATATTTCATGTGGTATTGACCAATATGGAGGTGCAAATTTTCACAACGCCCCCCACATTTTATGGAACCACCATTGGAAATCATGATTTGAAAGTGATTGACTGCACATATATATAAATTGGCTTCTTGGGAAATGAAACAATGAATAAAATTATGGGTGTTTCCACTATAAACTAAGATGATGACCTTCCAATGATTAATGTAGCCAATTAACTTGAGGGCTTGGGAAGCAGAGAAGCCACTCGGGGAATTCAATGAAATCACCAGTTCAAATTCTGTTGGATCAGAGGGAAGAATAAGATCAGTTGGAATAGGAAGCTCTACCACAAGGGAAACCTCTACCTCTTCTTCAAAAACATCCTCAAAAATGGCCATAAAAAGCTTATGTTCCTTACACTTGTGCCTCAAAAAATATTTGTCATCACAATTATAGCAAAGACCCTTGAGTTGGTGTTCATCCATGCCCTTGTGAATTTTTGTATATTGAGGGTGTAAACGTGTTGAACCTGTACATAATAGATTTAGATAAAAAAATAATACACACATTTGCAAAGAGAATTTGAGAAAGAAGAAGAAGGAGAGAAAGAATAGAAGAATTCGCATTAATCGTATTCCACAGTCAAAGAGTGAATAATTTAAAATATATATAGGATACATGAGTAACTAATGTACCATAGTGGTGGTAGAGAGTGATATGGACACACACCAACAGTTACAGGAGTAAACTTCCACCTAGTCTAGTCTCTCAAGCATTTACGAGAGTGAACTGCCACCTAGTTTGAGTGAACTAGTCTATCAGTATTAAGTTAACTAACTGAAATAGAGTGAAGTGGGGAGGAGATCAGGGAATCATGAGTAATGCACTATTCTGGTGATGATCCCAAGGCAAGTGCACATTACCATGGTGATGATCCCAATGTTTCATGGTGACAAAACCAATGCAACATCTAAACTCAACTCAACTAGTCAAATTGAAGTGTCAACTGAAGGAGAATATTCTCCAAGTGGAATATTCTCCCCTAAAATATAGGAGACTAGATAATGACTAATTATGACTAATAAAAAAGGAAAAACCTTAGGAAAAATAAATCCTAGGTGTGTGTGAAGTAACTCCAACACCCCCCCTGAACAACAATATGGTGAAAATAAAGAATGGGTCTCGGCAACGAAGCCATGTTAGGTACCCAAATACAAAAGATACATTGAAATAAAAGAGGAAAGAGAGAAAACCTCATGGGGTCAAACAATAGTACTCAACCCCATATATGTGTTTTCCTTGTGCTATAACTCTCAGATATATGTGTGGGGTCAAACAATAGTACTCAACCCCATATCTCAAGGCACCAACTAAGGAGGATCAACCGTGCCCTTAGTCATACTACCCGATTACCCAAGTACTAGAGAGTATCTTTCTGAGTGTTTTTATTGGTGTCACTATAATAGTCAGGTGTTTGATCGACTGATTTACAACTACTTTCAGGAGACCTAAGTGACTCCCGATAGACCTAATGTTATGTGGGAGTGATGTTCATGTATATATTTTATCAGATATGGTGCTACTATAAGGGATACCAACAAAGATTATAGAGGTTTTCAACAAGGTAAAACATTGTTTTCCAATAACCCCATGACACTACCTATATTTCCTGTGTAGTCTTCCCCAATCTCACTTTTATCTGCTAAACGAGAGATCTTTGTTCTTTAAAGACGTCGATAGTGCATGTCTCTACCCTAGAAAAAAAAATCTCCACAATTTATGCAGAGGAAAGTGTCATGATACCACTTATAAGGTACCAGATGTATTACAATAAACAGAAACATAAATATTGCAGCAAACACCAGCAAAACAACAAAATAATTGAGAATAACAACACTAGCAATAATAACTTTATTGAATCAAAGAAATTTACACTTGCCTCTTCGAGGGGGAAACCTCTAGCATAGAAGTGATCTATTACAATTATTCTCAAGAAAATACTTTCCCATTCCTTCTACTTCTATTTATATTAATTCCATCTTCTAAAGAACATTCTAGAGGAAGATCTTTCAAGAAGCGGAAGATTCTATTAAGTCTTATTACAATTGACTTGTTCACATTTTTATATAGTCCTTATTTACTAATGTCGGTCTTTATTACATAGAAAATAGGCCTTATTTACTCATCCCAGCCTTTATTACATAGAAAACATATTATTCTACCTACGTGAGGGGTTAGGGACATTAACACTCTAACAAGTTCATTAGAGAATTTTTTGTCGAATAATGATTCACTGTGTTATCAGGATCACCTATATTTATGTAAGAATTCTCAACTCAAATAGAAAGTCCTTTTGGAATTGCACACTTCTTCTATAGGAAGACATTCAGGGTTCCTAAAAATTTACCATAGGACTAAGAAGATTTTTTCTAGGAAGGTCTTCAAGCTAATGTTCAAAAGTTTGTAGCTAAATGTTTCATTTTCCAATAGTAAGGAAGAGACAATCGAGGTCTCAAGTCTTCCACAACCATTAGACATACCAAGTCAGTGTTGGGAAGAGGTCTCAATGGATTTTATTACAGGTCTACCAAAGTCCAAACGAAAGAATGTCATCATGGTAGTGGTGGATCGACTCACAAAGTATGCCCAATTTTTCTCTCTTTCTCATCCTTTTAAAGCAAGTACAATAGCTACAACATTCATGGAAATAGTCCATAAGCTACATGGAATCCCTGAGATTATTATAACTGATAGAGATCCAATTTTCACTAGTATCTTTTGCACTAAATTATTCTCTTGTTTGGGTACTCAATTGGCTCAAAAGTCCTCTTACCATCCTCAATCCAATGGGAAAATTGAGACTATGAACAAATGTCTATAAGGATATCTTCATTGTTTTTCATATGATACACAAACACAATGGGTCAAATGGTTACCCTTGGCAGAATGGTGATACAACACGTCCTTCCATACTTCATCAAAAATGTCCCCATTTATGACATGCTATGGCTATCATCCTCCATCATCACATCAAACTTAAGAGGAAAATTGAAGGCTCAAACAGTGGAGGACCACATAGAGCAACAACAATAGTTTCTCCAACTATTGAAGGAGAACTTTCCATATAGCACAAAATAGGATGAAACAACAAGTAGATCAACATTGTAGCGAAAGTTGGAATTTGAAGTGGGGGATTGGGTATTTATGAGGCTACAACCGTACTAACAGAGGTCCCTCGGGAAACAAAACAAGGGCAACAAATTCTCACCCAAGTACCATGGTCCCTATAAGGTGTTACAGAGGATTGGAAGTATGAATTACAAATTGGACTTACCTCCATCTTCACATGTACATCCGGTCTCCCATGATTCTTTCTTGAAGAAGGTAACCAATGGAAAGATCGTAGTTCAAACTATTTTACTAAATATTGATCAAGAAAGAAAAATCATGCTAGAATTTGAAACAATCCTTGAAACATGGATCAAGCAACTAAGAAATCGAGCAATCACTAAGTAGCTCATCACGTGGAAGAACCCACCAATAGAAGAGGCGACATGGGAAGATGAGTTCTTCATAGAAAGATTGACAACTAATCAAATGTTGAGRGAAACAYTGTTTGAAGGGGAGGGGCATGTTAAGCCCTAGATATTGAGTTATTTCATTTCTATTTTTATATTAGTGTTGTCATTATTAGTCGGTTAGGCCATTTAATGGTCAACTAGACCCTTTAATTGCAATTGTACCATTTGTCTCCTATATACACCAAATAGAGCTAATTTTAGATATAATCTCATCTTGTATATTTGATATATTGTAAAATGAGGTTGTCTCCTTAAAGAAGTTTCTTATTCATTATCTTTATTTCATTTTCAGGGTATAAAGTTGCTTCTTCATTTTATTTTTATGTTATTTGGAGAATTTTACATATAATAAAGACAATCTTACTTAACTCATATATTACAATTAATTTATTTATACCAACATTACACATATTATGTTAATTTACATATTTAATAATTTAAATTAGATACCAAAAAAGAAAGATTGCATTCTTAATCAAATTCATTATATTTTCTATTTTATATTAATATGATAAATTATAAAATCTCAAATTCATTATATTTTATTTTAATCAAACACATTTGAAAGCACAAATTCATTGTATTTTGTAATTTACTTATTTAACAAATTTAAAAAATACTAATATTCATTGTATTTTAATTTAACAAAAAAAGTGACAATGTTCATTGTAGTATATCTTTTTGTAGATTCAATATTAAATATTACATCTTAATTTAACATATTAACAAATTTAAAAATACCATGTTCATTGTATTTTAATTTAACAACAAAAGTGACCATGTTCATTGTATTTTAATTTAACAAGAAAAGTGACCATGTTCATTGTATTATATCTTTTTGTAGATTCAATATTAAATATTACATCTTAATTTAACATATTAAAAAATAACCAGTTAAATTTTATATTACATTTTAATTTTAAAATAATAAAAATTAACGAGATAAATTTTATTCTTCGAGACTTAAGAGAAAATGGAATGCCTAACCTACCCACCAACTTTGCCCATATTCCACGATGGCGCTTTTTTGAAAGAAGTTTCTTGGAAAATATAGGTGGTTACAACACGTAGTTATTCATTTAAAAATTATAAATCTAATAGCATAAACATAGTGGGAGTTTTTTCACTCTACTTTAGTATAATTCTATCAGTTTTTTAAAGTCTTTTTTGTCTCCATTGATATATAAATAAATTTCAATAATATGGGTTTTTTTCAACCCATTAAAATTTAATTTAAAATTTAAAAAGAATTATTTTAAATTAATGGAATTGTAAATATGTTGATATTAATATTGATTGCAATAAATCTATTTTGCATTAAAAATAACAATTTCATCCAATTCAAAATTACAATTTTGCTAAAAATTGTTTGATCAGATTTTAATGATAAAAAATAAAAAATAAAAAATTGAAAACATAGAATATTTAATTTTCTTTCAATAGTGAGTTAAAAGGGTTTGGGAGGAACAAATCCCCAACTCAAACAAGTTAATATTTTTAAACATAATATTTTTTAATCACCCAGCTTGTGTATTTTTTTTTATAACTCTAATATGAATGTGATTGTCAAATATCTCTGTAACACAACCCAGACCCCACCTCTAGGCCACATTACCACAATTTTGACTATGTATACATTGTACCTTCAAATTTCTTTAAGCCTAACTCACAACTTGAATCTAATATCATCAAAAATTTGTTGTCCAACCATACCATATGCTAGCATTTACACATAAACTACTCTGATACCAAGTTGTGGTGTGTTTGACCATCCTTGTGCCTACTGGGACAGTGGGGTGCTGGAAATTTCTTCAATTTCCCACAATTCACCAAAAATCAAAGCTTTGATACCTTAATGTAGCAAACCTAGACCCTCAATCTAGATTTAATGCCACAACCTATACTCTGTTATAATATGCATATGCTTAATACCATGCCATGCATTCACAATTGTGCATATAACATGCATACAAAAAGTAATTATGCATAAACACATAAATTAAAAATAGCACATAAAATAAAGTATATACATAGTAATGGAAGCATATAAAACCATAACCATAACACTTATCTTTAGAAATGTCCACCAATTGGTTGCAAACCTTAGATGTTCCACCCAGATATAGACTCTATTTCTCCATCTCTCTCAATAATAGCTCACCCTCGAACTAGGGCTATGACTCCACCAGGGTAAAGGCTTCCTAAATCTAACTAGGGTTTATGAGTCAATACGAAAGGTACCAAAACCATACAACAATTCCAACCAACAAACTCGCATTCCACTCAACTTGCAAAACACAAGGAATTGGACCCCCTTCTCTACACCATAGTCCCTAGGGCTATCCCACTTCCCTTCTAGGCCTCCAACAGATGCCAAACAAAAAGTCTCTAAGTTGTGTCTCTAGGAACCCTAGTCACATTAATGGATTCTCTAGGCACCCTCTAGGCCTCACACCATGGGTAATCTACCCACACAATTCTCCCTCCAAGGCTCCATCATTCCCTAAGGAAGCCCAAGGATAATTGTTAGGATAATTTACCTAGAATTAATAGGGTTCACAATGTCACATGGTCTTAGTGTCTCTAACTAGCTCACACCTCAAGCATGCACTCCATAGGCAATGGAAACAATGGCAAATAATGGAATATTTCCCAATAAAATATCAACTTAAATATTCATGGCTACTTTTTGACAAGTGGCACTCAAAGAGACACTCTCCCACCACTTTATCTAGATGGATTTCGGTGGCCTCCCACCTATTCCAACTAGCTCATTTTGGCAATTTTTCAGTTCAACAGCTTTTTCCTAGTTTTTGGGTCATAGACTTTCGGGGTCGTTTTGAGGCCCTAAACATATTTTTTAGGGATCTCCACAAGAAACATGTGTATTCCTCAGATAGACCTTTCCAACAGACTATTGTGCGCCTAAAATGAAGATCGTATGCAAAAGTTATGACCCTGAGAAGTTGATGTACTAACTTACCCAAATAGGACCCACATGACTTTTGGCGCTTCATCTCATAGGGTTAGATTTTTGGATGTCTAGGGTTTTCGACATTCCTATTTATTCTAAGAATTCCTTGAGAGCCTCATTGTAATCATCTTTTTGTGAATGAGAGCAGTTGTCACATCTCTTCTCAGAGATAAGCCACCACCATTATAGTAAGCTTGTTTTTCATTGCCTTTTATAGTTTTAGCTTATTTCCTTATTGAATAGAAACCAATTTTACTGTATATCTGTTATTTTTTGTTAAGCATCGTTTGATAATAATCTATATTCATTTCGTTCTGCTCATAAAATCGGGATCAGTGATATCAAAGCGGTTTTCTCCTTGTCGTTCTTAATGCATGTCCCCAATGAGGTCAGGGTACAAAGAATTGGATCTTGAGCTTGTTTCTCTTGAGGAAAAAAGATCTTGCATGCCCAAGCGACCTCTCATGGTAGGAGAAAAGAAAGACAACAGGACTGGATATCCCTTAAAAATGTTTCTCGAGGAATCCCTCATGCAGCAGAGGAAAGGGATGATGGATAGTTTTGTGCAAATCCTTCGACGACTACCAACAGGCGACAGATCTTCCTCAAACAGAGGTGTCATCTCCTTCAACGTACAAATCAACTTCGATATTTCTATATTTTAAGGTTAGTTAGACACAGATGTTTTATACAAATGGTTGAATCTGCTAGAAGAGTATTTCTCTATCCATAACTTCTCGAATAGATAAAATATTACTTTTGCACTCCTCAAAGTCGTTCCCCTTGTCAAAGATTAGTGGGAAACTTTAAGTGAGCAGAAGGAAATAGAGGAACCCTCATTATTTATAGTCGTGGTCACTTGGGAGTCCTTCAGGGATGCTATTAAGGAAAACTACTACCCTTTTGGAAGTTATGATGACCTGTATACAAAATGGACCACACTGCAGCAGGAAAGAGACCAAGCAGTGCCCCAGTTCACAAATATCTTCCATACCTTGCACACCAAGCTGGGTATCAAATATTATGAGCGACAACTTGTGCTCAAGTATCACGGTGATCTACATAGTTTCATCCATGCAAAAATGGAGTTTATGGACATCTCATCCTTCGGCGTAGCCTACCGATATGCTGTCAAAATCGAGTAGAAGCTCAAACAAAAGACATGGCAATTTGGGCCTAGGAACCCCTCACAACAAAATCCAGGAAAGGGTGGCCCCAAACCACAAAACAAAGGACAGAGCAAAGATGGACTACCTCGGGACAACCAGTCCAGGCCACAAGCAAAGAAGAACACTGGAAAGGAAAATAAATATATCGAGAAGTCGTGTGACTTCCATAAGATCCCTTGGCATAACACTATTGATTATCACTCAAAGAAGTCATCGGTGGCTCATAGGTGAAAGCATCTTAAACAAATGCAAGTTCTGACTATGAGTCAGAACCAGAAAATGGGAGATAGATCATTGATGCAAAAACCAATGCTACCGTTGCTACCACCAAGCTCATGCTCGGTGAACCAGATGAGCCAAAGGAAGGAGAGCACATTTTTCATTCATAGATGTGGGTGAAGGGTACCTCACTGCACTTCATCATTGATAACGGTAGGAATAAGAACCTCATCTCAATAGAGGTTTTCAAGTGACTATCCCTACCGACAATGCTGGACCCACAGCCATACACCATCGGATGGCTCCTTCAAGGAAGCGACATATGCGTTAGGAAACAATGTCGCATGTCATACGACATCAAGCGCTTGAAAGATGAGTTATTGTGTGATGTTTCCCCTCTCGAAGTTTGTAATGTCCTTTTGGGCCAACCTTATTTAAGGAAATGCCATGTTGTATATGATTTTAGGCCTCGCAGTGTTATTCTTACTTTGAACAAGAAATTGTACATGATACCAGAGGCATTCCCACCTAGTGTTATTTCCTTTATCTCTGCCAAGCAATGCAAGAAGGTCATCTCTCAGACGGGGAAGTTTTTCTTCTTCTTGATTCGCTCTTATAATGAGTGAAGATCGCAAGCACATCCAGGTTTTCCATGGCCGACCTCTCCACACAGTAGAAGCAAGTGGATAAGGTCATGGAAGCATACTCAGATATCTTCTCCTCACCTACCAGGGTACCTCTGCATTGTTAGGTCAAGCACCCCATCGCTCTGACCCATAGCACACCATTGCCCAATGGGACAGTATTTCATTTCTCTCTATTAGAGACTGAGGAGATCAAGTAGCAAATCCAAGAGCTTCTCCATAAGGGGAACATATTTCCCATCTCATCACCTTGCAGGATCCCAATCATGCTAGTATAGAAGAAAGATGAAACCTGGTGAATCTAGATTGATTAGCGGTCCCTGAATAAAATCAAGTTCATAAACCAGTACCTGACTCCCTAAATCGATGACCTCCTTGATCAACTCATGGGGGAAAAATACTTTAGTAAGATTGATCTGAAGTCTGGCTACCACGAGGTCCTAATAGAAAAAACAGATGTATGGAAGACCACCTTCAAGTCAAAGGAAGTTATTTTTGAATGGTTGGTCATGCCCTTTGGATTGAAAAATTCTCCAGCCACTTTCATGAGGATGATGGACAATATCTTGTGACCATTCACCAATACTTTTGTAGTGATGTATATGGATAGCATTCTCATTTGCAACAAGACTTGGGCAGAGCACTTGCAGCATATTCACCAGGTTTTGCGAACCCTGCAGCAGCACAAGCTATATGCCAACTTGGAAAAATGCTCCTTTGGCATGGAGAGGGTCCATTACCTGGGCTACATCGTTGATCATCATGGTGTACATGTGGATACAACCAAGATCCAAGTCATTCGTGACTGGCCAAACCCAACCACCCTCACTAAGCTTTGAAACTTCTTGGGCCTTGCCAATTTCTATCGCAACTTCATGTTGGGATTCTCCCATATTGCATGGACCCTCAGCCAAGTAACTAGGGGTGGTGGTAAGGAGAAATTTGTGTGGGGCCAGTCCCAACAACAAGTGTTCGATGATTTGAAGTAGCGCTTGTGCTCAACCCCATTACTTTCACTATTGGACCTGAAACAACCCTTTGAGATCGAGATGGATGCTTCAGACTATGTTATGGGAATCATTCTCACCCAGCATGGCCACCATATGTCCTATCATAGTGAGACACTATCAGATCTTGTCCGTAAGTACCCTACCTATAAAAAATAAATGTACTTCATTGTGCAAGATTTCTGCCAATGGAGACATTACATTCTTGGGAAGGAGACAATCATCCACACTGATCATAAGCCACTGAAGTTCATGCAGACACTAGGAAAATTGAAAAATGACTTCCATCAGAAATGGTCAACATACTTGCAACAATTCCACCTCAACATCAAGTATAAAATAGGAAGCACCAACCACATCATTGATTTCCTCAGCAGACCTCCAGTCGTGACACTCACCATGGTGCTAGAATCTTGTGTCCATGAGACCTCTGGATGGCCCCAACTCTATGAGATGGACCCAGACTCCGCCACCACCTACCAAATGTTGGGCGCAAATACAGTTGTCACTAATTTCCATCTTTAGGATGGACTATTGTCACGTACAGACTACCTAAATCAATTTTTTCCGATCCTCTGTCAGACTCGGCCTCCTAAATGACCATGGAGATCCAACGTAGACTGTCTCTTTCTCTTTTCTTCCCCATTCTCAGGTGATCACGGGTCATGATCGCGGTTCAGTTTGAATGTAGTGCCTATTTGTATTTTGCGCCCCGGCGCTGTAGTAATGTCCAAACATTAGACTCTGCAAACGCCGAACCCCGGCAGGGCTAGCGAGTGACCAATGGGAATGAATCCCTACAGGGTCATCAAATGGCCAATAGGAACCAACCTCAACAGGGGTAGAGAAAAACCAATGAGAAAACGCCCCATTGCACGGTTAGGTGGCATACAGGTGGCAAGAGGAAAACGTGACACAGTGGTCGTCATGATAGGGAGGGGCCCCACTTCACACGCCACACTATTCCAGACCCCCCCCAAACCCCCATTAAAGGAAGAATGGAAAGGGGGGTCCAGAATCCACCNCTAAAGGCAGAATAGTAAGGGGGCTCCGGAATGGAACCTCAGTCGCAGATCTGGACGGGTGGACTCTAGCCATCCAGATCTGCTCGCCATTTATCCTAAAGCATGTTCACGTCCTCGCTTAAGTTGACGCATCACCTCCACATCTAACGGTCATTACAGACTCAGAGATTCTCCGAAAGAATCTCTTCCGTCCATCGGGGTTTTGACACTCGTGATGTCCCAACAATTTGGTTCACCGATCCCCGAATATCGATATGCCCCTCTGCTACCTTAGCCTCCCAGGCTAAGTCTTTAATCCACGTGACCTCTCTCTCACCAGACCGCAGCCTTGTCACCCATCGGGGTTTTGGGGTTTTCAATGCGAAAGTGCAAATGTCCCCAAGACTTGTGATTCCTCAAATCCTGACGCGCCCTTTTCGCGCTAGTTCTCCTAGCTAGGCTCCTAGCTCACATGACCACTATCCCCATGACCGCAGTCTTATCCCTCGTTGGGGCTATGGGGATTTCAATGCCACATTACATACGTCCACAGGATTCCCGACTCCTCGAATCCTGATTCTCCACTGCACTAACAGCTAGCCTCCACTGATCGAGGTTTCGCGTTTCACATTTCCAAAGTGCACAGATAACTTGTCACCGGGATCTCCGATATCCCGATGAACCAAACTCTGATGGACGACCTCCTCGTCGGGACTTTCCCCAATCGCCTGGATCTCTGCCACACATCCCCACAAGCGGGCGGTCCTGATCCAATCTCGTGCTTTTGCAACTTCTGGTGCTCCAGAAGTCTTGCCTTCCAAACCTTCGATATGCCAATGGGCTCTCGATCTTGCCACGTGTCCTCACAAATGGATGGCTCTGATCTCGTCAGGATTTCGAGACTTGTGATGTCCCAACTCCTTCGACCTCAGGAACTACGATTTCTCGATGTCGAATATCCCAACTCTCTGTAGATTTCTGACACGCGTCCCAAATGGATGGACAGTCCAGATGAACCCTCAGGGTTCGCAACTTTGGTTTTCTTGGATGCCTCGTCCTCTGGACTTGTGAAACTCCGATCTCCGACTCTCTTCAGATCTTCGCCTCATGCCCAACCTGATGAACGGTCCATCCCTGATCTCGCTGTTTCGAGACATATAGTGTCTCGATTCCCTCAACCTCAGGATCTCCGATATCCCGATGGCCAACCTCCCGACTCTCTCCAGGTCTCTGACACCTGTCTGATCCAACGGCTGATGGGAAATGGGACCAAGATCTAACGGTTTAGATATGTTCTTCGTGTGCACGCTCTAGAGACTAAACTCCGAGCATCTTAACCCGATCCAACGACCGACGGGTTTTCTGATGAGATCCAACGTCTCAGATTGTCCCACCTTGTGCATTCTTCCACTACTTCATGGATGTGGAAAGATCAATGGTCCAGATGTTCTCCTTGGCCTTGGAATCTACGATCTCGATTTCCTCGTTGTTCACGAAGATAGAGGGGAAAAGGGGCAAGGTATGTAACGCCCTCATTACTTCCGTCAATTTAACGGTCGTGCATGGCTATGGGTTATCTAACGAGACCTCATTCGTCAATTTGTTACATATCCCTACACTGCTACCTCGGAACCTTGAGAGGATCATTCCTCCTCGTATAGGGTTAATAAGACTTGCATGTTCAAGTCATTTTTTTCTGGGTTCTTGGTGAACCTTTCTAAGGAGGAAATCTTTGTGAAGAGATCGATACCGGGGCATTTCCAAAGGCAGATAAGGGTAAACAGCTTCCCGAGAACGGGCTGGAAGCCTAACTTAGCTCGACTCTTGCCTAACTAAATTCATTCATCAACATAAGCCATGCGTGGTCTTTATGTTATAAGAATATATCTAACATTACTTATCAAAACACTACACAGACATTCTTATACTGTAATTGTTCACCATTTCACAGTTTAGGAGCATATATGTTAGCATATGAATTTCAAGATGCAATATGAACAAAGCACTTATCAGAAATAACTTCAGAAGTGGGTGCAACTGCTGAGAGGGGTGCTCGTTTCCACCCAACCATAGGCGTAGCGACTCCCAGCAGATTTACCACTACCCACCCCTGAGCTGAGCCCACGATGCTCTGAGACTGTGTCCCTCTGTCTACCAGTGACCAGGAGCGAAGGTTGCAATCCTTCCTCTCTGCTATCACTCACTCTACGTAATGCTAGAGTTCCCCTCGCATCTCTCCCCACAATCGCTTCTTCCATACGCCTTATCCTCTCGCGAGGTTGTGTGTCGCACGATTACCCTCGCGCCGATCAGGCCTGATGGCTCTACGAATGGGCAGTTCACCATCCCATCCCTCATCAAGTCGCCCGCCTACCAGCCTGCGAGACATTAAATTTGGAGGCCAGCGAGCCGCTTTTGGTTCTTCGAGCCAGTGGAGTCCAAATACGGTATTAATTCAGGGTGAAAGTTAACGCCACTTTTCAGGTGCCTTCCACCGCCATCGTGGTCTCTTTTCTGCACATCCCCTCTTAGCAATCCTGCAATAAATTCAAAATGTCATTCACATTCATGGACCTTTTCCTCAAGGTCCCTTTACATCACATATTCATATTTATGAGTTTCTCATAGTTCTTGGCCAGTCCAATTATATTTACAAGCTAGAGGAAACAAGGTGTTACAATTCCCTCCCCCTTAAAAGGGACATCGTCCTCAATGTTCTTAGCTACTAACATGAATTACATGTACAGAAGTAAACAAAATCGCATATGCCTGTCTCATGGCATCCTCCATTTCCCATGTAGCCTCATCTGGGCCAAAAATTTTCCACTGCACCTTGACCTGTGCAATGGTTTTGTTCCGGAGCGGGGTTTCCTTTCTGTCCAGTATGCATTGGGGTTCTGGTAGAAATTCTCCCTCCAGTTCCACCTAGATCACAGACCAGTCAATT
>SNQJ01S0019372.1:393357-403654 GCA_010110895.2 Picea sitchensis
ATTGGTTGCAAACCTTAGATGTTCCACCCAGATATAGACTCTATTTCTCCATCTCTCTCAATAATAGCTCACCCTCGAACTAGGGCTATGACTCCACCAGGGTAAAGGCTTCCTAAATCTAACTAGGGTTTATGAGTCAATACAAAAGGTACCAAAACCCTACAACAATTCCAACCAACAAACTCGCATTCCCCTCAACTTGCAGAACACAAGGAATTGGACCCCCTTCTCTACACCATAGTCCCTAGGGCTATCCCACTTCCCTTCTAGGCCTCCAACAGATGCCAAACAAAAAGTCTCTGAGTTGTGTCTCTAGGAACCCTAGTCACATTAATGGATTCTCTAGGCACCCTCTAGAACTCACACCATGGGTAATCTACCCACACAATTCTCCCTCCAAGGCTCCATCATTCCCTAAGGAAGCCCAAGGATAATTGTTAGGATAATTTACCTAGAATTAATAGGGTTCACAATGTCACATGGTCTTAGTGGCTCTAACTAGCTCACACCCCAAGCATGCACTCCATAGGCAATGGAAACAATGGCAAATAATGGAATATTTCCCACTAAAATATCAACTTAAATATTCATGGCTACTTTTTGACAAGTGGCTCTCAAAGAGACACTCTCCCACCACTTGATCCAGATGGATTTCGGTGGCCTCCCACCTATTCCAACTAGCTCATTTTGGCAATTTTCCAGTTCGACAGTTTTTTCCTAGTTTTTGGGTCACAGACTTTCGGGGTCGTTTTGAGGCCCTAAACAGATTTTTTAGGGATCTCGACAAGAAACATGTGTATTCCTCAGATAGACCTTTCCAACAGACTATCGTGCGCCTAAAATGAAGATCGTATGCAAAAGTTATGACCCCAGGAAGTTGATGTACTAACTTACCCAAACAGGACCCACATGACTTTTGGTGCTTCATCTCATAGGGTTAGGTTTTTGGATGTCTAGGGTTTTTGACATTCCTATTTATTGTAAAAATTCCTTGAGAGCCTCATTGTAATCATATTTTTGTGAATGAGAGCAGTTGCCACATCTCTTCTCAAAGATAAGCCACCACCATTATAGTAAGCTTGTTTTTCATTGCATTTTACAGTTTTAGCTTATTTCCTTATTGAATAGAAACCAATTTTATTGTATATCTGTTATTTTTCGTTAAGCATCTTTTGATAATAATCTATATTCATTTCGTTCTACTCATAAAATCGGGATCAGTGATATCAGAGCAGTTTTGTCCTTGTCGTTCTTAATGCATGTCCCCAATGAGGTCAGGGTACAAAGAATTGGGTCTTGAGCTTGTTTCTCTAGAGGAAAAAAGATCTTGCATGCCCAAGCGACCTCTCATGGCGAGAGAAAATAAAGACAACGGGACAGGATATCCCTTAAAAATGTTTCTCGAGGAATCCCTCATGTAGCAGAGGAAAGGGATGATGGATAGTTTTGTGCAAATCCTTCGGCGACGACCAACTGGTGACAGATCTTCCTCAAACAGAGGTGTCATCTCCTTCAATGTACAAATCAACTTCGATATTTCTATATTTTAAGGTTAGTTAGACACAGATGTTTTATACAAATGGTTGAATCTGCTAGAAGAGTATTTCTCTATCCATAACTTCTCGAATAGATAAAATATTACTTTTGCACTCCTAAAAGTCATTCCCCAAGTCAAAGATTAGTGGGAAACTTTATGTGAGCAGAAGGAAATAGAGTAACCCTCATTATTTACAGTCGTGGTCACTTGGGATTCCTTCAAGGATGCTATTAAGGAAAAATACTACCCTTTTGGAAGTTATGATGACCTGTATACAAAATGGACCACACTGCAGCAGGAAAGAGACCAAGCAGTGCCCGAGCTCACAAATATCTTCCATACCTTGCGCACCAAGCTGGGTATCAAATATTATGAGCGACATTTGGTGCTCAAGTATTGCGGTGATCTACATAGTTTCATCCATGCAAAAATGGAGTTTATGGACATCTCATTCTTGGGCGTAGCCTACCGATATGCTGTCAAAATTGAGTAGAAGCTCAAACAAAAGACACGACAATTTGGGCCTAGGAACCCATCACAGCAAAATCCAAGAAAGGGTGGCCCCAACCCACAAAACAAAGGACAGAGCAAAGATGGACTGCCTCGGGACAACCAGTCCAGGCCACAAGCAAAGAAGAACACCGGAAAGGCAAATAAATATATCGAGAAGTCGTGTGACTTCCATAAGATCCCTTGGCATAACACTATTGATTATCACTCAAAGAAGTCATCGGTGGCTCATAGGTGAAAGCATCTGAACCAAATGCAGGTTCTGACTCCGAGTCAGATCCAGAAAATGGGAGATAGATCATTGATGCAAAACCCAATGCTACCGTTGCTACCACCAAGCTCATGCTCGGTGAACCAGATGAGCCAGAGGAAGGAGAGGGCATTTTTCATTCATAGATGTGGGTGAAGGGTACCTCGCTGCACTTCATCATTGATAGTGGTAGGCATAAAAACATCATCTCAATAGAGGTTTTCAAGTGATTATCCCTACCGACAACGCCGCACCCGTAGCCCTACACCATCGGATGGCTCCTTCAAGGAAGCGACATTTGTGTTAGGCAAAAATGCCGCATGTCATACGACATCAAGCACTTGAAAGACAAGTTATTGTGTGATGTTTCCCCTCTCGAAGTTTGTAATGTTCTTTTGGGCCAACCTTATTTAAGGAAACGCCATGTTGTATATGATTTTAGGCCTCCCAATGTTATTCTTACTTTGAACAAGAAATTGTACATGATACCAGAGGCATTCCCACCTAGTGTTATTTCCTTGATCTCTGCCAAGCAATGCAGGAAGGTCATCTCTCAGATGGGGAAGTTTTTCTTCTTCGTGATTCACTCTTAGAATGAGTGAAGATCGCATGCACATCTAGGTTCTCCATGGCCGACCTCTCCACACAGTAGAAGCAAGTGGATAAGGTCGTGGAAGCATACTCAGATATCTTCTCCTCACCTACCGGGGTACCTCTACATTGTCAAGTCAAGCACCCCATCGCTCTGACCCCCAGCACACCACTGCCCAATGGGCCAGTATTTCACTACTCTCTGTTAGAGACTGAGGAGATCAAGCAGCAAATCCAAGAACTTCTCCACAAGGGGCACATATTTCCCATCTCATCACCTTGCTGGATCCCAATCGTGCTAGTACAGAAGAAAGATGAAACCTGGTGAATCTGAATTGATTAGTGGTCCCTGAATAAAATCAAGTTCATAAACCAGTACCCAATTCCCTAAATCGATGACCTCCTTGATCAACTCATGGGGGAAAAATACTTTAGTAAGATTGATTTGAATTATGGCTACCACGAGGTCCTAATAGAACAAACAGATGTATGGAAGACCACCTTCAAGTCAAAGGAAGGTATTTTCCAATGGTTGGTCATGCCCTTTGGATTGAAAAAATCTCTAGCCACTTTCATGAGGATGATGGACGATATCTTGTGACCATTCACCAATACTTTTGTAGTGATGTATCTGGCTGGCATTCTCATTTGCAACAAGACTTGGGCAGATCACTTGCATCATATTCACCAGGTTTTGCACACCCTGCGGCAGCACAAGATATACGCCAACTTGGAAAAATGCTCCTTTGGCATGGACAGGGTCCATTACTTGGGCTACATCATTGATCATCATGGTGTACATGTGGATACAACCAAGATCCAAGTCATTCGTGACTGGCCAAACCCAACCACACTCACTGAGCTTTGAAACTTCTTGGGCCTTGCCAATTTCTATTGCAGCTTCATGTTGGGATTCTCCCATATTGCATGGGCCCTCAGTCAAGTAACTAGGTGTGGTGGTAAGGAGAAATTTGTGTGGGGCCAGTCCCAACAATAAGTGTTCGATGATTTGAAGCAGCGCTTGTGCTCAACCCCAGTACTTTCACTATTGGACTTGAAACAACCCTTTGAGATCGAGATGGATGCTTCAAACTATGTTATGGGAATCATTCTCACTCAGCACAACCACCATATGGCCTATCATAGTGAGACACTATCAGATGTTGTCCATAAGTACCCTACCTACGAAAAATAAATGTACTTCATTATGCAAGATTTTTTCCAATGGAGACATTACATTCTTGGGAAGGAGACAATCATCCACACTGATCATAAGCCATTGAAGTTCATGCAAACACTAGGAAAATTGCAAAATGACTTCCATTAGAAATGGTAGACATACTTGCAACAATTCCACCTCAAAATCAAGTATAAAATAGGAAGCACCAACCACATCGTTGATTGCCTCAGCAGACCTCCAGTCATGACACTCACCACGGTGCTAGAATCTTGTGGCCATGAGACCTCTGGATGGCCCCAACTCTATGAGATGGACCCAGACTCCGCCACCACCTACCAAATGTTGGGCGCAAATACAATTGTCACTAATTTCCATCTTCAGGATGGGCTATTGTGTCATCTGGGCCATATCTTTGTTCCATCAAGAGAGCGAGTGAAGATGATCTAGGAATCCCACTACAGATGGGTGGCAGGACACTTCGACATCAAAAAGACAATGAAAATGTTGTAGAAACATTTCTATTGGACGAAACTTCGACAGGAGGTCGGCAAGTATATTAGGTCCTGCACTGCCTGTGTTATTTCCAAACCAACCACTAAGAAATAGGGCATGTACACCCCTATGCCTACTCCTGACAGGCCATGGGAATCCATCTCCATGGACTACATGTTGGGCCTCTCGTCCACCAAATGGGTAAATGACTATGTTTTGTGGTTGTTGATCGCTTTTCTAAGATGGTGATTATGGACACCTACAAGAACAGCATCATGACAGAGGCCACTACCAAGATCTTCTTTGAATGTGTCTGGGTACATTTTGGAATCCCACAAACCATTGTCTCAGATCAGGATAGTCGATTTCTCTGCACATTCTGGTCGAGCCTCTGGTCACTACTGAACACCAAGCTCAACAAATCCATGCCCTTCCACCCCCAGAAAGATGGCCAAACTGAGGTCATAAATCAAATGATCATGCATATCCCGCACATGTATAATTCCAATCACCCTCACACATGGGATGAGAGTCTTCCCTATGTCCAACATTTCTACAACTAAGCCTTGCATAGCTCAACTAGCCACAACCCCTTTCAGGTGGGATTGGGATTCCAACCATTGGGTCCCATAGATATTGCACTACCCCTAGCATTCACCTCGGACGACTCATATCCTTCTCCAACTGAAGTTGACAAAACCACTCGATTCATTGAGCATATCAAGCACATCCATCAACAGGTTTAGGATATCCTATAGAAGTCCAATGACAAATATAAGAATCTCCATGATCAACACTGGGTGCCACATAAGTTTCGGGTGGGCAAAAATGTTTGGCTGCATTTGTAGAAAGAACGCTTTGCCAGACCCCATAAGAATCTTCTCCCACTCTATTATGGGTTGCACACCATCACCAAGGTTGTGGGTGATAATTCTTTTGAGCTCAACATTCCTCCTTTCCTTGGTCTGCACCCATTGTTCAATGTGGATCTCCTTCGACGTTATTTCCCACCATTACTGGACACCTCAGAGATAGAAGAACAACTAAGACCAACATATCTCAACCCTGAATGCATAAAAAAGGAATCCAGTGATCATATTGTGGACAAACATGTCAAGGGAACTCGCCAGCAAAGGATCCAACTTTATCAATTTGTCAAAGCAAGGAAGCTCCTGCACCAAGGCAAGTGGTTCACCCAGGGCCAAATTCAACAAAATTTCCTCATCTAATGGGGGCACTCAATGCAATGGAGACCATTGATTCCTAAGGGGGAAGGATTGATATAGATGGATGTTGGTGGCCTCCCACCTATTCCAACTAGCTCATTTTTGCAGTTTTCCAGTTCAACAATTTTTTCCCAGTTTTCGGGTCCCTGACTTACGAGGTCGTTTTAAGGCCTTAAATAGAGTTTTTATGGCTCTCCACATTCGTAATGCATCAAGCTCTCCACAGGCATCGTGTGTAGTCCTTAGATAGACATTTCCAATGAGATATTTTGCGTCTAAAATGAATATCATATGCAAACGTTACGACCCTGGGAAGTTGATGTACTAACTTACCTAAAGGGGGCCCACATGACTTTTGGCGCTTCATCTCCTAGGGTTAGGTTTTTGGATGTCTAGGGTTTTTGACATTCATGTTTATTGTAAAAAGTCCTTGAGAGACTCATTGTAATCATCTTCTAGAAAATGAGCGCAGCCATCACATCTCTTCTCAGAGATAAGCCACCACCATTCTAGTAAGCTTGTTTTCTGCTACATTTTATAGTTTCGGCTTATTTCCTTATTGAATAGAAACTAGTTTTAGTGTATATTTGTTATTCTGTGTTAAGAATATTTTGACAATAATCTATATTCATTTCATTCTGCTCATAAAATCAGGATCACCACTTGAGAACTCACCCCCTTTCCTTGGAAACTTTAGGATATGACATGAAATTAGTAGTTAGGATTAGGAATATTTTATTATATTCTTGACTTATCCCCTTCATAATCCCATTACCTTTCCCTCTCATCGAGTCCTATCCCCCCATACTCTTTATCTGTCAGTTTTTCAACCATGATGTATTTTATTAATGAGAGTTTATGTACATTTAGATTGCTAGGCTCTCTAGTAGTTGAGCATTATAGGAACTCCGACCCAAAATCATATTGGCTCAACAACCTATATATCCATGTATATATTTACAAATTGGGAATAAATATGGGGTATTTCATTCCCCTCCACCTTATTTTTTCACTATCCTTAGCGCATTTATATACTAGTGTACATTCATTTTTTCTCAAAATATTAAAAAAGTTACAAGTACTCCTCCCACATGGCCTCCTTGTGCTCCCATGTGACATCTTCGGGACCACAGCAAGTCCACTAGACCTTTACAAGGACAATGGCATGGTTCTTGAGCACATTGACTTTTTGATCCAAGATTCACACTAGCTCCACCTAGAATTCCCCTTCATGCTCCACATGTATCACAATCCAACCAATCATGTGTTAGGCTCAGGCACAGGCTTTTTCAACAAATGCACATGAAACATAGTATGAATATGCATGGATGTATGTAATGCAAGAATGCATGCAATTGAGCCTATCCTATATAGGATTTCAAGTGGCCCATAGTATCTTGATGTCAATTTTAGTCAGCTCCCCAATTTTAGAGAACTCTTTTTATACTTCACTTTCAAGAATACATGTTCCCCCACTGTAAATTCCTTGTGTCGTTTTCATTTATTTAAATATCTCTTCTTCATGTCTCATGCCACCTTTAAATTCTACTTGAACTTTATCGTCTTCTCTTCCATTTCCTTGAGCATCTTTGGCTCAATAATGGCTCTATATATTGAGTTGTCCTATCTCATTGGTGTGTTGCAATTTTTTCCATACAGAGCTTCAAATGAGATCATCTTCAATGATACTTGATACCCTTTATTATAAGCAAATTCAACCAAATGAAGGTAGTCTTCCCACCTAGAATTCTTTTCCATTACATACATTCTCAACATATCTTTAATGATTTGGTTAAATCTCTTTGTCTACCCATGTCTTCCATTATATCAACATCCTAGATGTTATGTGCAATCCTCATTATATCTCCTTTGTGAGGACAAGGTATGTCCATTATGAGTTTGTAGTGGTGCCATTTGGGTTGAGAAATGCACTAGTTATTTTTATGTGTCTAATGAATTGAGTGTTCATACATTACTTGGAAATGTTTTTTATTGTCTTCTTGGATGATATTATTATGTACTCCAAGAAAGAGGAGGAGCATGAACATGATTTTAGGTTGGTGCTACAAGTGTTGAAAGATCACCACGTGTATGCCAGGATGAACAAGTTCACCTTCTATCAAAGGAAAATACATTGTTTGGGCCACATTTATCTCAAAGGAGGGAATAAGACTAGATATAGAGAAGATTGAGGAAATCAAAGGATGGCCTAGACCAAACAATATCTCATAGGTGATATAATTTATGGGACTAGTTGGCTACTACATGAAATTCATTGAAGGTTTCTACAAGATTTCACTTCCAATCATTGCACTACAAAAGAAAGGAATGAAGTTTGAATGGACTTCAAAATTTGAAGAGAGTTTTCATCACTTGAAGGAATTATTAACCAGTGCACCAATATTAAGATTTTTGATCTAGAGGTAGACTTTGTGGCATCCACTGATGCATGCAATGAACAACTAGGTGGAGTCCTTACTCAAAATGGGCATGCCATATGTTATGAATCAAGGAATATAAAAGAGTATGATATAAACTATATCACACGTGACCTAGAAATGGCATCCATAGTTCATGCCTTGAATATGTGGAGTAATTATCTCATGGGAAGAAAAACTAAGCTAAGAACATACCATAGCAATATAAAATACTTGTTTGGACAATCAACATTGAATTCCAGACAAATTAGATGGTTGGAATTTCTCAGCAAATATGACTTTGACGTCGATCACATCAAGATAAAAGAGAATAAAATTGTCGATATACTCAGTAGGAGGGTGCATGAGATGCATGCTACATCCATTAGCATGTATAGTTCTGATCAAGGAAAGAATTTTATAAGCTATGACATCAAACCAAAACTATTCACATGATAAAGAAGGATTACAAGAAGGTAATGTACAACTGAAATATAAAGATTACAACTTGGAAGAGGATGGAATCCTCTTATAGAGGAACAAGGTTTATGTTCCTAATTCTCAAGAGTTGAGAAATTTTATGTTGAAAGAGATGCAGAATGTGCCTTATGTTGCACATACAAGGTACCGGAAAATTATTATAGCCATAGAGGCCAATATTTTTGACTTGGAATGTATAAATATATGATTGATTAGATAGTCAGGTACATGGAATTTCAAAAGGAAAAGGATGAGCATAGACATCTAGTGGGGATCCCTACAACCATTTTCCCCTCTTGAATAGAAATGGGAGATTGTTACTATATATTTCATCATTAAATTTCCAAAGACAATAAAGCAACATGATTCCATCATGGTAGTGGTGGAAAACTTACAAAGGAGGCACATTTTATTCCAATGAAGATGAGTCGTAAGGCAACCAACATTGCAGAGATCTATATGAAATAAATTTCCAAGCTACATGGTGTGCCTAAGGAAATATTTTTTGATATACATCCCAAGTTCACTTCTAATTTCAAGAAAGGGTTGTTTAAAGGATTTGAGACAAATTTGAACTTTAGCGCAGCATATCATCCAAATTCAAATGGGTAGAAAAAGAGAGTTAAACAAATAATTGAAGATATTTTGAGAATGTATGTAATGGACAAGACTTCCAGATAAGAATACTATCTTTATTTGTTTGTGTTTTCCTATTACAATGGGTATCAAACATCAATGAAGATGAGCTTATTTGAAGCCTTGTGTGGAAATAAATTCAATACACTAGTGAGCTAGGATAACCTTGCAAATAAAGACATTATTGGGCCTGATTTGCTCAAGGAAACGGAAGAGAATATGGCCAAGATCAAATAGAATTTAAAGGTTGCACAGGACAGGGAAAAGAGGTACACAGACAAAGGGAAAATTCACATACATTCATAGTGGGGGAGTGTGTATTCCTGAAAGGGAAGGATAAACAAATCTCACTAATATTGGGGAGCTTCCCAAAACTAGAAACAAGATACTATGGAACATTGAAATCCTAGATAGGATAGGCCTAGTTGCATATATGCTTGCATTAAATACATCCACGAGTATTCATAATGTGTTTCATGGGTCTTTGTTGAATAATCATGCACCTAATCCTAACCATGTGATTGGTTGGACTATGATCTAGGTAGAGCACGAATGAGAATTTCAAGCGGAGATAGTGTGCATCCTGGACCAGAAAGTCAAAGTGCTCAAGGAAAAAGCCATTGGCCTGGTAAAGGTCCTATGGACATGCTATAGTCATGAATATGCCATGTGGGAGAATGAGAACATATTTTATATATTGAGAACAAATGAATGTACACTTGTATACAAATGCACTAATGATAGTGCAAAAATAAGAGGGGAGGGAATATAATACCCCATGTTGATTCCAAAGTTAAAAGTATGTACATGTTATATATACACTAGTGAGCTAGTACAATTTTGGGCCAGAGTTTATAATGTTCATAGGTCAGAGAGCCTAGAAATTTAAATGTACATAAACTCTCATTAATAAAATGTATCATGGATGTAGATCAAATAGGCAAAGAGTATGGGGGGCTAGGAATCCACAAGAGGGAA
>SNQJ01S0019372.1:418030-420530 GCA_010110895.2 Picea sitchensis
TGTTTAACCTATTTGGAGGAGAAATCAGTTGGATGAGCAAAAGACAGGCTATAGTGGCACTCTCAACTATAGAAGTTGAATACATGGCAGCCACTCATGCAGGCAAGGAAGCGGTATGGTTACAAAGATTGTGTTCAGGTATTGGGTTGGTACAACAAGCAATGATATTAGATTGTGACAGTTAGAGTGCAATCTTCCTGGAAAAGAACACAGATTATCATTCGAAGACAAAGCACATTGATGTTTAGTATCACTTTGTGAGAGACATGGTTGAGAAAAATAAGGTGTTGTTGGAAAAGGTTGACACTTTGAAGAATGTTGCAGATTCATTGTCAAAGTTTGTGAGCACATAAAAGTTCTCCTGGTGTAGAGTAACAATGGGGATTGTTGCCCTGGATTGTTGACTATATAATCCACTGGACCCTTGGATGCAAAGAAAACAAAAAGTGGGAGAATGTTGGGTATCTGTTATATTCTTTGCATGTGTGTGTGTGGGCACATAAGGTTCGACCACTGCATCTAACGATCCCTCTAGTAGCAGTCTTTGTGTTGTGTGCACCGGGCGCTTTCCTAGGGGGTCCTAGGGGGGGCAGGTATGCCTCCCCCCCCTTGGTTACGTGCAGTGTTCGGCACCAGGCGTTAGCTCAGGGCCGATGGGGTTCGGGGCAATGCCCCAAAAATTGTTTTTGGGCAGTTTTTGCTATTTTTATCAAATTTTGCTATTTTTAGCGGATTTCGATATTTTTAACGGCTTACTAAATTAATCTCAGATTAAGGGATTAGGGTTTTGGTATCTACGGAATACCTAAAAACATTGTATATATTGTATGGTGAATGGTGAAATTCAATAATGAATATAAGAAAGGTTTTCCCAGTTGAGGGTTTCTGGTATAAAGTCTATGTGTACTCTGTGTATGAGCCATTGATTAAATTATGTTTTGCTTAAGAATATATATGCATTGCTTTACTTCACAGGTTTAAAAATTACAAGCAATACTACTCACACAATTTGAAATCTAGGGCTCCAGCCTTCCCAAAGGTAACCCAATGAGAATTGTCCCCATTAATCAAACACGACTCTCCTAGAATTCTCAAGGTTCTCAAAATCACAAGGTCTCAATATCTCTCCAAGCTCACACTTAAATGAATTTCACTACAATGAACAAGGAATGACCCCCTTTCCATTAAAAATAAGTCTTATATATGCATTTCAACCTTTTGACAGGTGGCACCCATGTAGCCACCTTCCCACCACTTGGGAACTCATCCCACTCCCTGGGAACTTAGGATAAATAGAATGAATTATGACTTAGGGAGTATATCACATGAGTTTATAACTTAGGCTAGCATTATTTTAATATTTTATTGGCTTATCCCCCATGCTAATCCCTCTAGCCCCCTCGTATTTCCCTCTCGTGGAGTCCTATCTCCCCATACACTTGTGTCCTACAATCTACAGCCATGATGTATTTTATTAATATATCATAGTGTGATTACAATCTGCATTGATAGGCTCACAAACCTTTCATCATACAATCTCTATGGCATTTCATCCTTACAGGATCACCAACCCAAGATCACACTAGCTCACTAACCTACATATCATATGTACACATACACATTACAACTTGGGGATCATGTTTTGGTAGTACATTCCCATCCCATTTATTTTTACACTATCCTTAGTGCATATATATATATATTTACATTTCCTTTTACAACAAAATATTAAAAATGATGTAGGTATTCCTCCCATGTGGCCTCCTCGTGCTCCTACATGGCATGCTCAAGACTGTAGCAAGTCCACTAGACCTTTACCAAGTTGATGGCTTGGTTCCTGGGAATATTGATCTTCCTATCCAATATGCACACTCTTTGGACTTGGAAATATCCTTTGTACTCCACCTGGATCACAATCCAATCAATCGGTTTCATGTGTTTTAGTTGAAGAAGTATGTGTTTGATCCTAACCCTTTGATTGATTAGACTATGATCTAAGTGGAGCATGAAGGTAAATCTCAAGTGGAGCCAATGTGCATCATGGATCATAAATTCAAAGTGCTCAAGAACTAGGCCATCATCATGGTAAAGGTCTAGTGGACCTACTATAGTCCTAAAGACTCCACATGGGAGCACGAGGAGGCCATGAAGGAGGAGTACCCTCAATTTTTTGAATAATTTGACAAAAAATGAATGTACACTAGTACATAAATGCAATGAAGACATTGAAAAAATAAGGGGAGGGTAATTTAATACCCCATCTTGATCTCCAAGTTGTAAATATGTACATGTGATGTATAGGCTAGTGAAGAAGTATGATTTTAGGCCAGTGTGTGTGTAATGATCAAAGTCGAAGATCTTAGCAATGTAATTATACACAAACTCTCAATAATAAAATATATCATGGCTGAAAATTAGATAGGAAAAGAGTATGGGGGGCTAGGACTCAATGAGAGGGAAAGATAAGGGGGTTAAGGGGATTAGGAAGGGGAATAAAACA
>SNQJ01S0019372.1:423030-436375 GCA_010110895.2 Picea sitchensis
CAATACTTCTCAGATGGACTTATGAAGGGGAGGAAAAGATTTATGCGTCCGTGAGTCTATGAGTCCACATAGGTGTAAAAGTGGTGAAGTGTCGATACTTCTTGGATGGACTTATGAAGGTGAGGCACAAAGTTATGCGTTCGCAAGTCTGGGATTCAGTGAGTTGGTGAATGAAAAATAAGTGTTGGTGGCAGGTTCATGAAAAGTATGAATATAGACCATGAGTCTGCAATATTGTTTCCCGTGAATCCGTGAGTATAGAAAGGTTGTTAGGATGCCATTAGGATGACATATGTCGATTACTAACATGATGACGAGTCCAATGGGGTTCCACTGTGGCAAGCTAGGCTAGTGCCATGTTAGGACCTAGGTTTTTCCATGTCAGTTGGCATGGACAAAAAAATGTCATGTGACAGTAATAGAGATGTTTTCTATGTAAACCCAAGAATTTTTGGAGGTCATAGATTTCATTCCAAAGCTCATTTCTAAGTGAAAGTGTCGACCTTGGAAATATCTTGACAAGAAGAAGAGGATGGAACTTTGATAGAGAATATTTAAGGATGTTAAGAGAAGCAGAAATTTAAAACCCCATCCCATAAAAAGGTACTTAGGGGGTTGGGTATGTTACAAAGTGGTATTAGATCACAAAAAAACAATTGGCCTACTTGGGCTCATGAAAGAGTTGAATAAAATTCTTCTTATAGAAATTTTAGGGGGAAGGGAATTCTACCCTACCCTGTTTTTCAATGCAAAATACAACACTAGGCCTGGATGGGATGGATATGTGTCATGGGACTGGTATATAGATATTTAGGTGAGCCTGTTGAAAGGTGTTTCTACCTTTAAAATATTTTTTATTATCTGCATTAACCTCCTGAGGAGAAAGATTGCAAAGTAAAATTGTAACTTGAAAACCCCAGCTGAATTACAGTAAGGGAAATTATATTGTCCCTCTGTCAAAGTGATGACTACCCTTACAAGAGTAGGAATATGTTGATAGGTATTATTGGTAAAACATGAATGAAAACAACAGAGGTGGCATAAATTCTTCTATGAAGTTGCCTGAGTCCAAAGAAGGGACGTGAGTTGGGTTTTTTTGTTAATTATAATAATGTCTATCTGCTAGAGAAGGAAGAGTATCTTGTAATTAATATGGTTGGTTATATAAGGGTTAAGACCCTTATGGAAAATTCCTTGTTATTAAAGGAAATTGGTATGGATTGAAAGAATCTGTAGCAGTAATAATTATTGCTTTAATAAAAGATTAAACCCTGTATATGTGTATGATCCCGCATGATCATAGGACTAATGGAAAATGTGTAAGGTCAGTTTTATTTGACCTATAGTGAATGAAGGAAATGATTGTTGGAGAATAACCCAGTTAAGAAATTAAAAAGGAGTCATGTGGATTGTTTATATACCTCCTAGGATAGGTAAAGAGATATGAACACATGAGAAAGTTTATGATGCTCACGAATATAATAAGAGAATGTGTATACCTATTAATCTAAGGACATGTATGTGCATGTGAATACAAATGGCATAAAATTGGAATACATATGCACTATAAGCATGGGTAAAATGCTTGGGGCACGAGGATATGACAGAATGAATATGGAAAATATTGATCATGTGTATAACATGCATATAGGCTTATTATAGTTTGTTGTTGGATGTCAAATATGGTGATGGTTAATGATGATTTGAGTATAGCAGCATAAGTAAAATGATGATGACGTGGATTGCATATTATCTTATGAGAATAAGGTAGAATCGTTAATGAAATTGTTGATTCATTATGTAGTAAAGGAAGTACTAGGACATATCTAGATAACCAATAGGATAGAATGACATCCAGAGGCAGATGGTAACCATAGGAGTATCACTTGGTGTGCTCAATTTGTAGTGAGAGGGAATCTGGAAAAAGGATTCCCTTGATAAAATGGTTTGTTGAACAAGAATGATTTGAGCCATGAAAATAGGATTGATTAGTTGTCGTGTTTCCTGGAGCACTTTTTAAATTTCCATATTGTATTTATGGGCAGTTGCATACTTTTATAGAAATTTAGGCAAGAGTATTGTCATGTTTTTTTTTGTCATATGGAAAGGGAAACATAGTTATGAATATGTATGCGAGACTTGCCATGTGAATATCATGTGGATGACTATAAATTCTCTTTAAATAAGACTAATATTAATATCAGATAAACATAAAATAATAATATAAAATAGTGCAAGCAATGCACATGCATAATACATATATAGATATACTTATATGATTGAAAGCATGACATGATTGCCTAAGTAAGAGGCCAGTAAGGAAAGAAGTATGTTTTCCTAGACTAAATAATTCCATGAATACATGGCTGACCCTATGTTGGAAGGGTCTGATTTGTCTTGATCAAATAATAGCTTGACGGGGATGTGTTCCTTTCCTCGAGAAAATGAGAAGGGAGAATATGTTGTTATGATAAAAGGAAACATGGTTATGCCTTTGAGGATTGCATGAGAACGACTGTGGATAATCATAATTTAAAAAAATTGGTAAAGAAAATATGCAAGTGTGCCTAAGGTAGACACGCAAAACACTACTACATGTGGTTAAATGTATGAAAGAACAGTTTGAACACAAGTTGATAACCTAAAGATACAGGTTTGAAAATGTGAATATGAAATGAATAATGAAAATGCAAGCTTATATTCCTTGTGGAATATTGGATAGAAATCTACAATAATGAAGCTGAGGATAACTCAAGAATGGAGTTCATGTTGGACTATTTGGATATGCAACAAGAGAGTTGCATGTTGAAGAGGTTCCTGTGGAGGAACCGTGTAAAGAAATCTACCAGGAGAACAAAGCTATAACCTCATTGACTATTGAGAATTGAGTAGTGAGTTGAAAAACCTAATTATATAAGAATCTTGGATTACACTTTAAAATATCATGCACGAGTATCAATACCTACAGACGAATGAGGACCAATCTGATCTTTGGTTGGGAAATTCATGGAATGCACAAGTTCATGATTCATTATGAATAAGAAACTTGTTTATGTAGCATGTTGAATTAACCAACATGGTCAAGGAGAACATGACTAATACTTCTCAAGAGATAGAACAAGCAATCCCAGGAGGGATAAATTGTAAAAGCAAAGAAGGAGAAAGTGATTAATACTTCTCTCACTATGAATCTCTGAATAATAAGATAGAGTTGTATGCTTAAAAAGGACAACTGTGAAAATAAATACATCCAGTAACTTAAAGATACAATACTAAATGTGTTTAAATGAATGATATTGGTTAAGCTATAGTGTGTGAAGGCAATGACGCCTTGAAATTAATTCAGCTAGGCTGAAAGCTTCTTTATGCGAGAATCCCTTAACTCCTTTTTTGTTGTCTATTATGTTTCTTTGGGTTGAGAAATTGATATGCTGATGAATGTAGATATTTTGACATGAGAATGTTGAGAGCATCAACTAAAATTTGATTGTGGCTGCACTCATGAAAACATTGGAGACAATGTGATGGAGTGCAAATAGATATGCTAAGGAATATATGAAATTTTTTTACTGAAATAAATGTTATGGTACACACATTTTATTTTACATGACAACTAATGTAAAATGTGAATGTGGTTATATATGTAATGTGTAGAAAATATTGGAACTGTTAGGAAAGGAAAAATTCCAATAGTGAACAACCTCAGACAAAAGTGAATGCAAGAAGGTGTTGGAATACTAAGAGGGGGGGTGAATCAGTATTAGCACTTTTAATCCTTTTTAACCACAATGTGTATGTTTACTTTATGAGAATATTACCAATAGCATTCAATATGAGTAGTATACATAAGCAGTGAATAACAATCAACCACGCATAAACACAGTACACCAATATTTAATGTGGAAACCCAATGCGGGAGAAAACCACATAATGTTTTTCTTATATTGTCAAAAGGAGTACATTCACAAGAAGCACCAACTTCATTGTTTTCCAGCTACAACTGGAAGGAGGCTAAAACCCCCAAGTTTCTCAGGATCCAACCTGAAGGAACATACAACTCCCTGATTCTTTGGCTCCAACTAGAAGGATGCTACAACCCCCTATGTTCTCTAGCTACAATCGGAAGGTGGCTACAACCACATATCCTTTCCCCATCCAACCACCCTGAAATATAAGTGCCAAATAACTGATACTACCACTGTCACTCTATCACTGTCAATTTGTCCCTGTAAAACCTGTCACTGTAAAACCTATACCAACATCCTGTCATAAATTGTAACAACAACTAGTCACAATAATCTCCTCAACCAATCATATATGATCACATAGATCTCATAGCCACTGTCACAAGTGTATATCTCAAACCATGTGCAACTATGTCTTTGTAATCATGTGCCATACATATATAAACAATCGTAAAACAAATGTAGTGAACATTCACATCAACCTATCATCAAACCCTCTTTCTTATGCAGCCCCAATCTATACCAATAACTTTAGCAACACACCTCAACCAAAAACCCTCAAACATGTACTAAGAAATACAATATATTCCTCAACAATATACCCAATAAAGTGTGCCAACATCAAACAACAAGAGTACCAAAATATACCTCTGTAGATCTTCCTCATGCAGCATATACCATACAACCAATAGTCCCTCAAGGGAAAATATGCAATCTCCCATGACCATACCTCAATAAATCACCAAAAGACATACTTCAATAACAACATATAACATAGATTTTTGGCCCTATAGATAACTTTTTTGTACCTAAACACTATCATCCTTCATATCTAATAGTGCCTCATGTGACGAAGGTGGTGTCAGATGGGGCCTCACATGATAATTTTTAGGCAACCCATGGGGATGCCTCATGGAACATTCATTGTCTGACCCTTGGGGATGACCCTAATTAGGGTTTTTCATGCTTTTCCCACTCTCTATTGCAATTAAAAAACTTTTTCGTCCCTCTTCCTTCGCTTCCTCAAACTTGCACAACTTCAGATGTATCAATGAGTACCTGCGGAAACCTTAAATAAGATAGATAATCAATGTGATCAATAGGTACTAATGGGAGTCTATTTCTCTCTTCTTTACACTCTCCAAGTTCCTTCCTTTAGAATTCGACTCAATATTGCTACTGAGTCAAACTAGCATATCTTGATTTAATTGGTTTTAGGAAAAGGTTTGGGAAAATTTTGCGAGTGGTAGGATCAACAATTGGCTTCAATAAGGTTCATAATTAGGCTCTTTGTGCCAACTTTCTATGTGAAGAAGATAAGGATAATAGATCTTAGATCAGTGATAATGTTATAAAGAAGTGAAATGAGGCAATGTGAGGAAACAAAATTGTAAGACAATCAAAGAACACACTGATCTTTAATCTATCGAACAATGGAGGATTAACTCAGTATCTAGAAACCCTTTCTAAATCTGAATTAAAGATGAATAAGTATGTGGCAAAGACTACAACATACCCTACACTGCAGCCCTATCAACACAGAAAATGCATACACATATCCTATAATAGCATATCATATTCCAGTAGAAGAAAAAGAAAATGATTTACACATAAATAAGAGAAAAATTGACCATACACTTTATTATCAGCTGAGATCCTTACACAGAAGTATGGTGGAAAAAAATGTTTTCAAAATAGTACATGAAATTCCAATTACAGAGATCGAACCTCTCTGTTGCTCAATCTCAGTCCCTTAGACTGAATCCCCTTGATTGCTAAGACATAAATACTTTATATCAAAGTACAATAAAAAAATTAAATTATTTCTTAGGAAAGAAAAAAAAGAAAAATGAAGAATCTATCCAATAAATGCAAGAGATCTAGGACTGTTGGATCGATCGAATTGATTTGTTTTCATCAAATCTGGGAACAATCCTCAACCTGATGTTTCAAAACTTGGAAATACTTTTGATTATTAGCTAGTTACTAATTTGATGTATGGATACACTCAACCTCTACCATTAAATCTGGAAATGATAATTGCCTTAGTTTCTGCAATGTGTCCTAGAAATCCTAGATATGGTTTTGACGACAACTTGTTTATTTCTACCTTCCAACTCAAATCTTGGAAATTAATAACAAGATAATCGTCATCCAAATAATCCTCCAATTTTGTTGTAAGCTACATAAGACCTGCCAACAATATACTTTTGTGTATATTTAGAATCAATCTCAACAACTTTTGTTGCATCCTGAATAGTACTTTCATACTCCAAATGACCCACTTGGTCTACAATCTTCCTGGAATCTCATGATAGCAGGGTGCTCTACCACCTAGAGACTCGATATATATGCTCCATGATCTGTTTAACTTGTAGAAGGGTCTTTTCTTTGAAATCAACCAATTAACATATCCTTTAAAATGCTATTTTATCTAGCTTCTTGTACAAATCCTTTGTTCTAGAATATTGAATATTTGTTGCCAAGATGTCACCTACATATTTTCAGGTATAGTAGGAGGCTTAAAATTAGGTGTAATATCAATCTTCCCTTTCTCAACAAATTTTTAAAATGTTTTTTGTTTGGCAGTTTCAAATCCTTCATAAGATGTTATAGTTGTGCAACATGCTCCTCCATTCGTGACTCGTATAGCGTGACTTGAGAACTAAATTGAAAGTTGTATTGATTTGAACTTTTATATCATTTTGTCTCCATTGATGACACCAACATGCAATGAAATCTCTAGGAAGAATTGGAATTGAGACCTCAGAATCACTAGAAGAAAATATATCTTGTATGCTTGAAATATTTTTGGATATTTGTGCTTTTCCTCAGGCAAATAACACTTCTTTCATCAATCTAAAACTTCATATCATTTAGGATAACATCCTTTCACCTAGAATGCATTCATTCTAAGTTGGAAACACGCTTGGCATTCAACCCTGACACTTGGAATTTGGAAATGATCTAGAAGCTTGAACTATGCATTGAGCATTGCTTACATTTCTGTGAGCTTTCCCCTTGGCTTTGGTAATTCCTGTGTTTTTAAATTCAATACTAGTTGCTATAGGTGTTCCTATAGTGCTTTTGATTCAATGGCACGTTAGCTTTATTATGCCAATAACTTATGGGAATTTCTAGGTCATTTATAAATGGAGTGGTAGTTATAATATAAAGTAATTATGATAAATGGAATAAATGTAGAGTGGGAATGAGAGTGGAATGGTGAGGTGGATGGGTAGGTGAGGTGAGATAATGAGTGGGATAGGTAGGTGAGAGATTAAGTGGTTTTTATTTATTTATTTATTTTATTTAAAATATAAAATCAAAACTAACATAATGATTTTATATTAAAAATAAAATTCTACTAAATGAGATTTGGCATTGGAAATGGATGTTTCAAAGAAGTGACATGAGTAGCACAATAAAACAGGTAAGCATATGGAGAAAAATAGAACAGTTGTGGTGCTACTTTAGTGAATTTGGTTATCGGGGTATGGAACTTCTTGTAGTGCCTTTTAAGGCCACAATTTGACACTGCAAATATCAATACTAACATTGGCTCCACGAGGGATGGCATGCTCCCTGCGAGATGCCAAGAAATTATATACTTGTACCTTACTCTTTGGGCTATGGAGTTATTTTCCACCTTCGAAACGTCTACAAATTATTCAAATTCTGAAAACATGCTGTTGAAAACAACATATATTGTTGCATACTGTAGTCTTCCCATACTGTACAAACTGAAGCAAATCAAATGCTCGAAAAGAGACATTATTCATCCTACACTACTCTACTCTAACCAGCTCTCCAATTTTCTCAAGTAAAATAAAATTTCCATCAGAACCATAAAAGTAGCTTCACAACTGATAGAATCACATGTCTACAACTGAATAACGGATAACAACAGATATTTAACAGCAGCCATAAATTCTCTGGAAAACCATACTCACCTTCAAATGCTAGTGATATGATGAAATCTGAAATCTTCAAAGAATTTAAAAAATAAGACTCCAACATTAGTGCTTTTGTGTCTTCAAAACCAAGATCACAAACATGTTGATCCAGATGAAATGACTGCCACTGCATGAATTCTCTTTTGCTGAGAAAAAGGTGACCTCGTTCCTTCAACAACAACAACCCTTTCCCATGACCATCAAGAGAAAAAAAAATTCTTTGATCATGCAGTACAAATCCCTGACCAAAACTTGAAAACATATAATCTTGGAGATCATCATAAACAAACAAAGATTGTTGATTTCCAGTATGAACATTCAGGCGCTTTGGAGCACCAATTGTTTCCTCAACAAAATAATCATGTGGCACTTCAATAGTAGGATTAAAAGGGTTCCTACTATGATCAGTTGAAAACCTTCCACAAAGAAAATTATCCTTTGAAAAATGACCCTCAAGATCATCCTTATAAACACAATAAGCTCTTGGATCATAACTAGAAAAATAGTTAACTATTTTTGTAAATTCACCTTGACAGTATAATTTATGAGCATATAAATCATAACTTATATGATTTTTATGCTAATGAACATTCTCATTAGTAGAAAAATCATATTTATCAATTTCAAGACCTAAAAAAGAATTGAAATTTGAAAATGATGCAGAAAGTTGTCCCAAATATGACTTATGTACATATACATCCTCATGTCCATATCCTTCTTCCAGTTGATCCGCATCCAAATATGATTCGTGTTTCTTATAAGCTTTACTTTGTTCTACACTTTCATCCCAAAACTGCTTTTGTAGCGTCCCACAAGTTAAAAAATTATCCTCGATCTCGTCAACATTAGTAAACATTTGTACAATGGATGAGGATTTCCTCTCTCTGACATAAAGGAACAACTCAGGATGTTGAGGAAGCGTATAAAATACCATGGAAGCAGTTTTAGAAGGGCGGATGTCTAAAGACATACAACAATAAAAATAATGGAACCTCTTATTGAATGGATAAAGGGCTTCATCCTTCCCTCTTCTCATACTATAAATTTCGATCAAATATTGATCAACAGATTTGTTTTCACCCCATTATCCTAGGAATACATGATGAAAATTAGTCCATGAACAAAGAGAACAAGACTTCAGATTTCTAAACCATAAAGAAGCATCTCTGAGTAAGGATTTGGAAAATAACCTCAAAATAATATCCTCATGCATGATTTCAAAATTATCAAAGAAATCCTCAAAATATTCCATGTGCTTTTCAGCTGTAATATGATCATCTCCTTTAAACACATGAAGGTAATCAAAGAACATAGGAGGGTAAGCATTTAGGATAGGAGGCAGCTTGAGAGGTTTAAAAAATGCTTTGATTCTTAATTGAACTTCATAAGGCTAAACACAAAGGTTAACTGGATGATTGCAAGGTTCAATAGCGACCTCAGAAGGTATATCAACTTCATAATTCATAGGTTTACAATAGGAGTAAATTTCAAGAGAAATTGAAACATAGACCTCAGCTTTATCAATAGGTTCATATGATGGGATTGAATCAAGGTTAATAGTGCATGAAGAGGACAAATCTTCATTACTCAGGGGAGAATATGCATTTGTAGGATTACAATCATCTAAATAAACAAAACATAGGATGATTCTCATTACATTGAGAGGTAAAGACATGAACGAGTTGATAAATAAGAACAAAAGTTCATGGAGAAAGATAATGAGCTGATACCTGGTTTTTCTCTTCCGTGCTTTCATTTTTCTGTCAATAGGATTCTTCCTCCAGTAAAGTCTTAGATTGTGGAGTCACCAGGTGAATGATATGTAGTCCTATATATGTTCACTTCTTGTTCACCATCAATAAGAGAATATGATCGATGTCGTTCTCCTAGGGAAGATTACTTCATTCTTTCCATTCCCCGACAGTGGCGCCAAAAGATGTTAGCGCTAGAAGTCGACTCAATACTACTATTGATTCAAGCCTAGCACATATTGATTTAATTAGTTTTAGGAAAAGGTTTGGGAAAACTTGATGGTAGGATTAGCAATTGGCTTCAATAAGGTTCAGAATTAGGCTCTTTGTGCTATCTTTCTATGTGCAACAGATCAGGATAATAGAGCTTAGATCAATGATAATGTTATAAAGAATTGAAATGAGGTAACGTGAGGAAACAAAACTATAAGACAATCAAATAACACCCTGATATTTAATATATCTAACAGTGGAGAAATAACTTAGTATCCATAAACCCTTTCTAAATATGAATTAAAGACTCGAATAAGTCTATGGCAAAGACTACAACATACCCTACACTGCATCCCTCTTAGGACCAAAAATGCATACATATATCCTATAGTAGCACAACATATTCCAATAGAAGAAAAAACAAAACTATTTACACAAAAATAAGAGAAAAAACTGTTCATACACTTTATTATCAGCTGAAATCCTTACATAGAAGTGTGGTTGACAAAAATATTTTCAAAATAGTACATGAAATTCCAATTACAGAGATTGAACCTCTTTTTCGCTCACTCTCAATCCCTCGGACTGAATCCCCCTGATTTATAAGACTTAAGGACTTTATATCAAAGTACAATAAACAAATTAAATTATTTCTTAGGAAACAAAAAATCTAAAAATAAAGAAGATATCCAATAAATGCAAGAGATCTAGGATTGTTGGACTGATTGAATTGATTTTTATTCATCAAATCTGGGAACAATACTCGACCTGATGTTCCAAAACCTGGAAATACTTTTGATTATTAGTTAGTTATTGATTTGATGCCTGGATACGCTCAACCTCTGCCATTAAATCAGGAAATGATAATTTATGCTATGTGTCCTAGAAATCCTGGATATAGTTTTGACTGCCACTTGTTGATTTGCCCCTTCCAACTCAAATCTGGGAAATTAATAGCAATATAATCATCATCAAAATAATCCTCCAATTGTTCTGTAAGCCACACAAGACCTGCCAAAAATATACTTTTGTGTATATTTAGAATCAATCTCAACATCTTTTGTTGCATCCTGAATAGTACTTCCATACTCCAAATGACCCACTTGGTCTACAATCTTCTTGAAGTCTCATGATAGTAGGGTGCTCTACCACCTAGAGACTCGAGATATATGATTCATGATCTGTTTAACTTCCAGCTAGGACTTTTCTTTGAAATCAACCAATTAACATATCCTTTAAAATTCTCTTTTATCTAGTTTCTTGTACAAATAATTTGTTCTGGAATATTGAATATTTGTTGCCAATATGTCACCTATATATTTTCAGGTATAGAAGGAGGATTAACATTAGGTGTAATATAAATCCTCCCTTTCTCAACAAATTTTTGAAATGTTTGTTGTATGTCAATTTCAAATTATTCATAATATGTTACATGTGTGCAGCATGCTCCTCCATTTGTGACTCATATATCATGACCTGATGTTGGCACAGGGGAAGACCTAGGGTTCAACGCTACAACAACGCACCAAAAGAACCCTAACTATCGGCCCTTTAGGCAATACCTGCGAAGCAGATGAAGTCTCACCCGAGGTAGAGGCAGGGGTGGTTGAAGGAATCAGATGTCTACAACCTTAGTTGGGACACAACTCTGTGATTAACACTTAACAGAGCACTCATCAGTTATCATTCATCAATATCCAATCTTAGTTACAGTGTAGTTAAACCCTAATTGCAGAGTATCACAATATTCATTCAGATCTAAGGTATTTAAGCACTAAGCATGTGTACATAAGTCAGATCTAACAACCATCCATATTATTAGCACTAAGAATCAACAAATCATTCATATATATTAAAACACTAAGCAAATAAACACATAAACACATCAATACGTTGCACAAAGCATAGAAACACAACATGTATGTGGTTCACCCCCACCCTGGGGCTGCGTCCACCAACTCTTCTCTTCTTTATTATCTTTGGTCAAGCTTCTTATAGGCACATAGCATCCAAGTTCTACTCCATAGAGGATAGGAGATCTACGCACACTTCGCCAGATCCTCCTTCTTCTAGCTAGGGTACAACACAAAGCCTTCACAAAGTCTCTTACAGTTACTTGCACTAGCCTTGCAAGCCTCACATAGTATGCAAAAAGCACTTACGACTCTTGATCACATAGATCCAACTCTAGCACTTATCCCACTGGCCTAATCGGTCTCTTCTCCCCCCTAACTACTTATTTATGCATTAAAAAATAGGCCTAATCATGGGTAAACCCATGGGCGAAAATCCCATACCCATTACATAATCCTGAATCCCAAGAAGGGGTCAAGATCCTGCGATCTCCACTTTGTCTTGTGCTCCGCCTTCGAAAGCCTGTCGAAGTCCCAAAATTAGATCAAACATGACCAAGAATCCTCAAAAATTGGTCAAGGGACAACACTTGAGCACTAACTTGAAAGTTGTATTTATTTGAACTTTTATATCATTTTTTCTCCATTGATGACACCAACATGCAATGAAATCTCCACGCAAAAATGGAATTGAGACCTCAGAATCACCAAAAGAAAATATATCTTGTATGCTTGAAATACTTTTAGATATTTGTATTTTCCTCAAGAAAATAACACTTCTTTCAGCAATCTAAAACTTCATAGAATTTAGGAGAACATCCTTTCACCTACCATGTGTTCATTCTAAGCTGGATACACGCTTGACATTCAACCCTAACACTTGGCATTTGTCAATGATTTGGAAGCTTGATCTATGCGTTGAGAACTGCTTACATTTCCGTGAGATTTCCCCTTGGCTTTTGTAATTCTTGGTTTTTAAATTCAATATCAGTCGCTACAGGTGTTCCTATAGCTCTTTTGATTCAATGGCACGTTAGATTTCTTATGCCAATAACTCACAGTAATTTCTATGTCATTTATAAATGGAGTGGTAGTTATAATATAAAGTAATTATGATAAATGGAATAAATGTAGAGTGGGAATGAGAGTGGAATGGTAAGGTGGATGTGTAGGTGAAGTGAGATAATGAGTGGGATAGGTAGGTGAGAGAATAAGTGGGTTATTTATTTATTTATTTATTTTATTTAAAATATAAAATCAAAACCAACATGATGATTTTATATTAAAAATAAAATTCTACTAAATGAGATTTTTCATTGGAAGCATATGCTTCAAACAAGTGACAGGAGTAGCACAATAAAATAGAAAAGCATATAAAGAAAAATAGAATAGTTGTGGTGCTACTTTAGTGAATTTGGTTACCGATGTCTAGAACTTCTTGTAGCACCTTTTAAGGCCACAATTTGACGCTGCAAATATTGATACTAGCACTCATCCTATGACCATCGCTCCCCCTAGAATCATGCATATGTTCCTTCTCTTCAGTTCGATTCATGCCTCTTATTTCTCTCTCCCCGTTTAACATCAATGGAAAATGGTATCTTCCC
>SNQJ01S0019372.1:442184-480573 GCA_010110895.2 Picea sitchensis
TAAAATGATTTAGATCATGAAAATTTGAGGATAGTGAGACAACATATCAAGGTACCTATGTTAGAAATTTCAGCTTATGGCTCATTATAGTTTGGGAAATACACGTTGTGGAAGATGGGGTTTTTTACTAGTCCCAAAACTACTTTTAAACAAGTGTTCTGGGTAAAACGATCATAATTTATCCATAGAAAATACAAATGATGTGAGACCAATTGTAATGGAAAGAGTATAGGCCATATTGTCTTTTGTGCAAGTTTCAGAATAAGATATCAAATATTGTGCATGTGGAATCCCATACAAGTTCTCTCTCTATGATAATCCAGAATTCGACAAGGTCTGCCATTTTTTATGTCCCTCCTTTTATGGGAGGTTCCAAGCAATGAAACCTAGAGGAATTGCAAAGAAGACACTGAAGAATATTTTTATCATTTTCACACCTTTATTCATTTCAGGTACATAGTTATTCTTATTGCAAGTCATGTTTGTTGATTAATCCAAAAGCTAGTCATCTGAGACTTGAGTAAAGTTTGATGAAAATGTTATTCTCTTGTTGTTGAAGTTGAGGAAGGTATGGAGGTATGTGATCACATACACCAGGTATGTTACAAAGTTACAATTATGTTTTGATGGTCACATTTGGTCATGACATGGTACCTGGTTGAGTCTACATAACAATGAGGTTTTAGCACATGGTTTCATGTAAGGGTTTATGGTATTTGGTTTATGGATAGTGTGATGTATTGCTAGAGGCATTTTGTTGGATATCTTGGTGTATGTCTTTTTTATATGGTTGAGGTACATGTTGGGTACATGGTTGAGGCTTGTAGTTGATGAGTTGGCACATAGATGAGGTGTATAGTTGATGATGTTGGTACATGTTAATGAGTCATAGTTGATGTGTTGTTGATACATGATTGGTACATGCTTGGTGCATTGTTAGACGCACTTGCTAGTATTATTGTTGGCACATAGTTTATGGTTGGTGTGGCATAAATATCTTGGTATATTATTAGAAACACATCTTGATCTTGGTGATGGTTATGATGTGTTGTGATGTGCATGGTAGATGCACTTGTGATCATACATGTTGTGATAGTTATTGATGTACATGATCCGTTGATGAGATTATTGTGACAGGTTATTGGCATAGGTGTTTTGGTATAGGTTGTTACATGTTGTTGGTATAGGTTGACATTGAAAATGGTTGATTCAGTGACAGTGACAAGTTGTATATATTTGGAATTTATATTTTAGGGTGGTAGGACGGGGAAAGGATAGGTGGTTGGAGCCACCTTCTGGTTGAGGCCAGAGAACTAGGGAGTTGGAGCTTCCTTTGGGTTGGAGCCTAATAATTAGGGTTAGATATTCCTTTTAGTTGGAGCCATAGAATTGAGTGGTTGTAGCCACCTTCCGATTGGAGTTGGAGAATATAGGGGGTTGGATCCTCCTTCTGGTTGGAGCTAGAGAATTGGAAGTTGGTTCTTCCTTGAATGTAATTCTTAAAGACATATAAGAAAATCATTTTGTGGTTTTCTCCTGGACTGGGTTTCCACGTAAAATATTGGTGTACTATGCATTCGTGGATGTGTCTATTATTGTTTATTATGCACTAATGGATGTTAATGTTATATGATGCAATAACATATTAATGATGAACTGATGAACATTATTGAATAAGTTAAAGGAATATAAAATATGGTTAACATTGTATTATTGTTCATTATTGATTCACCTCCCTCTCAGTAATCCAACAATTGGTATCAGAGTAGGTTCCTTCAGGAAACAATTTAGACACTAGAAGGAGATCATGGAATACATTGAGAATGGAGTACCAACGTTTGGTTGTCATAGTGGTCTAGAGTATGAAATATGGAGCAAAAGGACGAAACTATTTTTACAGGAACAGGGGTATGATATTTGGAAATTAGTTGTTACAGAATATGAGAGTTCAAAAAGGGAAAAAATTGCAACCAAGAAGGAACTGAATCGAAATAAAATAAAAAATTGCAATGGATTTCATTTTGGAAGTAATATATGATTCAATAAAGGACAAAGTGGGTAAATGTTCACCAGCTAAAGAGATTTGGGATAAGTTACATAATATATATTCCTCACCCATCACAGAGTCAAGGAATGTCAAAGAATATGCAGGTATAGAACAAGAGGAAATATGTTCATCATGTTAGACAAATTCAGAAGAAGAAGAGTACGAAATCAACAGAAGAATGTTTTTTCTATTTTAATTTTGAAAAATGAGGACATATTGAATTTGAATTCCAGTATTTGAAAATTGAAAGTGATGAGATAGAAAATCCCAATGAAATATAATACAATCTAGAGACTAAAAGGGAGAATAATCATGAAGTAGAATACAATCAAGGAGAAAGAGAACGTAAAGAATAAATCATCACCTTGAAGATCCAACTCGAAGAAACAAGACGAACAAACGAAGTAATGAAGATCCAGATGAAGAATAAAGAAGAGGATTGTGAGAAGGTTGAAGAAGAAGTTGTTATGTTAAGAATAACCATTGTCAAGCTCAGTAAAAATTTTGAAGAAACATCAACATCATCAATAAATATAGTTGAAGGGAAATGTCACAAGTCATTGGAAGGGAAAAGTGAAGAGAATCCTAAGAGTTATGCAAAATTCATCAAAGTTTCTATAAAGAAGGAAGAATGCAAACACTTAAAGAAGAATATTACAAAAGGGCAGAAGACTCAAGAAGAAGAGTACATAAGAGATGGACGTCATAGAATACCTTCCACATTCAGACAACCAAGATGCTTCACTCATAATGAAGGAGTTAATAAAAGAGAAGATCATGATCAACCAAAGCATGATTTTAGAAGGACTACAACACAGAAGATCATCCACTCCCAGGTATGTAAATTTATTTTATGGTCAATGTTTTTATTCTACTAACTTTGGACATAAGGTTGTAGATTGCAGGACTTATGGAAGAAATGCTCAAGAAAGAAATGCTTATGTGACCCACATAATATTGAATGTTACAAATTCCACAACTATATTCATATAGCTCGAAATTGTAGAAGCATGAAAGTGTCATCGGTGAAGAAAGAAACAGATGTCAGATATACTAAAATTTGGAAAAGAAAAGAACAACAAGAACAAAAAGTGAATAAAGACTAGATTTTAGAAATTACGAGACTTGCCATTTTACGATAAAGACAAGGAAGGAAAGAAAAATAAGAACAGGTTTCAAGAAACATATTTTCAGAATCCACAGTAGAGAAATATCATAATAAATAGTAGGTAAAGAAAGAACAGGTCCTAGAGATCACAAGATTTGCATTAGCACAAGAAATAAAATAAGAGAAGGTGAATAAATAAGGGTCCCAAGAAATTATACTTTCAAGAATTATAGTGAAAAATCAATCCACGGGCATAAAGAAATAAGTTAGAGTTAAGAGAGTTGATGAGTGTACAGACAAATATGGAGACTACTTAGGGAAGGTATTCTTCTAAGCCATCTGACTTGGAGATTCCTAGTAGTATGAATGTTAAATAGTGGGAGTCTAGACAACAACTCTACAGATCAGAGAGTATCTTTCGAGCAATTTAAAGTATGATGTTGCAGATGTTTGATAAAGACAACTTTAGAGTGGTTCAATAGCAGAAGTACATAATAACAAATTGATCAATTTATAAAGTAGTGTTCCCACACAGATGTCAGTTGGCAGTTACATAGGAAGAAGTCTATGGTTGTATTCAGGCATAGATATTGTTGGCACAAGTTATTCCAGGCATGTAGAGTTTGTTACAAAGATAGAGAATATTAATGGAAAAGTTTGATAATAATTTGTAGCCAAGAATACTTCAAAATAGTACAGGGACAGATGCGTCAACATTGTGGATAGTTGAGAGCATGAGTTCAGGAAATATTGGATTCATACATTGGTTCAAAGAGTAGATTAGAGATAAAGGAATATTATCATAATGGATGATAATGATACAAGAATATTTGAATTTTTATTCTTGAATTTTTTTTATACATGTTAGTTGATTATACAAGGAAGAACAAATGGAAAATAACTCCAAAAGGACGCAAGTACAGGAAGACCTATACTAATCTATAAAAAAACATGTAGAGAAGTCATCAGAGAGAGAGAGATTCATAAAATAATATTGGTAGTATATAGACATGCAAACACACCCACAGGGGGAGCTATTCTTTTAACCAGGATTGGTTAGAGTAGGTACAATGCCATATCTATAGGGGGAGTTAATCCTTTGTCAAAGGGAGAGAGAGAGTAATCATAGGCATGAAGATAGGGGGAGCAACCCCAAGGACAATTTAGATAGGGGGATCATCCTAAAGGACAGTGAAAATAGGGGGAGCAACCCCAAGGAGAGTTGAATAAGGAGCAGAATCCCAAAGGAGAGATACTCTTTTCCATTGGTGTCAAAGGGGGAGAGAGAGAAACATTGATGAGGAGTATGAGCATGAGTGTTGTCATGAATAAGTGTTTCCATCAATGTTGGTGTTGAAATCAATGCCAAAGGGGGATATTTCCATACAGTTGGTTTAGATTGATGTACAATTGGTTTGGATAGTTGGTTTTCATTGATTTCAACCCTTGGAGAGTGATATTGTAGATTGATGTCAACCCTTAGAGATTGATTTCAACCCTTGAGTATGTCCAGTAACATATTTCAGTAGCTTCAGAAGTCTGGGTAAGGAGCCCAATTGTGTTTGAGGTATAAAGGCATGAAGATCAGTGAATGTGCAGGTAAGGCTATTCTAGATGGATAGTACACATTGTTCCATTTCCGATGATATATGGTAAATCATGTGGTTCTTCATGGTTAGTGAGATATGTCCTTGTGAAGTTAGAGGACCCTCAAGAATATTCTAGAATCCCCTAGAAGGTCAAAACCAAGTCAATTATTCCATAAGTTCCTAGAAAGTAATCAATAAGTTTGCTAGTCAAAGTGGTTATAACAAGAAATTAATTATGGGTAAAGTAGTTGTAACAAAATGTTTTCTAGTCAAAGTGGTTGCAACAAGAAATTAACTAATTATGGGTAAATTGGTTGAAAAAAGAAGGTAATTAAGGATAAAGTAGTTGCAATAAAGTAGATTTGAATAATTAAGGAAAAGTTAGTTGCAACAAGAAAGTGGGTTATCCCTAGATTGAGGAGAAGGGGTAAAACAATTACAAGTTGTTCCTAAAGGAAGTTACTTGGGAAGTATAAATAAGATATTGAGAGACTCCCATTAGAACCTATTGAGAATATTGAACATCTATAAGAGACTAAGGTAAACAAGGATATCTGAGGTGAACTTCAAAGGGAAGGTGCAGTAAAGAAGGACGAAAATCCAAGGGAGGATGAAGTCTTTTAATGATGTGTTCTAAGGTATGTTATTTACAGGTCATCTCACCATTTTTGCAATAATATTTTTTCTATAATGACTGAGATAGTGAAACCTAGAGGATAGTGAGAAAACATATCAAAGTACATATGGTATAAATTTTAGCTTCCGGGTCATTGTATTTTGGGAGATACACAATGTGGAAGATAGGGTTTTTGGTTAGTCCTAAAACTGGTTTTAAACAGGTGGTCCAGGTAAAATGGTCATAACTTATTCATATAAAAGAAAATTTATGTGACACAAATTGTAATGGAAATCATACAAGCCTTTGTTTTGTTTGTGCAAGTTTCAGAATAAGATATCAAATATCAAGCACATGGCATGCCATACAAGTTCTCTCTCTAGAATAATCCAGAATTCAGCAAGGTCTACAATTTTTTCTATAACTCATTTTCTGGGAGGCTCCAAGAAATGAAACCCGGAGGAATTGAAGAGAAGACACTAAATAATATTTTGTATCATTTTCAAACCTTTATGCATTTCATGTACAAAGTTTTTCTTGTTGCAAGTTAGGGTTGTTGCTTAATCCAAAAACTAATCATGTGAGACTTAGGTAAAGTTTGATGAAAATGCTATTCTCTTGTTGTTGAAGTTGAAGAATGTTTGCAAGTCTGTGATCACATACACCGGTTTTGTAATAGAGTTATAGGTATATTCTACGGTCACATTTGTTCATGACAGGGTAGATTCTTGAGGCTACATATTAGTGAGTTTTTCGCACATGGTTTGATGTAAGGGTTTATGATATTTGGTTTATGAATAGTGTGATGTATTGCTAGAGTCCTTTTGTTGGATATCTTGGTGTATTTATTTGTTATATGGTNGGGTAGATTCTTGAGGCTACATATTAGTGAGTTTTTCGCACATGGTTTGATGTAAGGGTTTATGATATTTGGTTTATGAATAGTGTGATGTATTGCTAGAGTCCTTTTGTTGGATATCTTGGTGTATTTATTTGTTATATGGTTCAGGCATATGTTGGGTACATGGTTGAGGCATGTAGTTGATCAGTTGGAGCATACATGAGGTGTATAGTTGATGATGTTGGTACATCTTGATGAGTTATAGTTGATGTGTTGTTGCTAGATGATTGGTACATGCTTGGTGCATTGTTAGATACACTTTCTAGTAGTATTGTTCTCACATAGTTTATGGTTGATGTGGCATAAAGATCTTGGTATATTTTTAGAATCACATCTTTATCTTGGTGATGGTTATGAGGTACTATGATGTGCATGGTTGAGTCACTTGTGATAGCATGTGTTGTGCTAGTTATTGATGTACATGATTGGTTGATGAGATTATTGTGAAAGATTATTGGCATAGGTTGTTTGGTATAGGTTGTTAGAGGTTGTTGGTACAAGTTGAAAGTGACAAGTTGACAATGACAATTTTTTATTCAATGAAAGTGATAGGTTTTCTATATTTGGCATTTATATTTCAGGGTGGTAGGATAGGGAAAGGATAGGTGGTTGGAGCCACCTTTCGATTGGAGCTGGAGAAATAGGGAGTTGGAGATTCCTTCAAGTTGGAGCCTTAGAATTAGGGGGTTGGAGCCTCCTTCTGGTTGGAGCCAGAGAATTGGGTGGTTGTAGCCAACTTCTGGTTGGAGCCGAAGAACATAGGGGGTTGGAGCCTCCTTCTAGTTGGAGCCAAAGAATTGGAATTTGGTCCTTCCTTGAATGTAATTCTTAAACACATATAAGAAAATAATTATGTGGTTTCTCTTGCATTGGGTTTCCACGTGAAATACTGGTGTGTTGTGTATTGTGTGGATGTGTCTATTATTGTTTATTATGCACCAATGGATGTTAATGTTATATGATGCAATAACATATTAATGATGAACTTATGAACATTGTTGAATAAGCTAAAGGAACATAAAATGTGGTTAAAAGCATATTATTGCTCATTATTGATTCACCGCCCCTCTCAGTAATCAAACAAATGAGACAGTCATATGGATGCAAATCCATAAAATACGCAGATAAGTATTATCTTGATTGTAAATTCCCTCTTGAGTTATGAACATTAATAAAATGTTTATGCATGGAATGATGAATTGACATGATTGATGTTTGAAATTGTCATAGGCATGTGCTAAATGTAAGGAGTCTGGGAAAGGACTAGACAAAGGAAAGGAAAATGATATTGAAGTAGCTGAAATATGAAGGCATGGAAGGTGTTGTTGAAATATAAATAACACCAAGGATGGTGTTCCTTTGAAGGGGGAGGGGATTGTAACACCCCCTCTCTAAACCATGAATACATGTAATAAATCATGATTCATGATTCCCATGCAACGACTTGTGAATATTGTAAATGTAGTATTGTTTAATTGTAAATGCCAAAACTGACTATGGGGTGATGAATTAAAGTACAATCCATGATATCACTAGACGAATGAGAGGAGGACCTAATAAACTAAAGGACCTCAAGCATTATTCATATTACTTCCCTTAGCCATAATTTCAAGACAAATTTGTTAATGAGGAAGGTTGGTAGTTGAAAAAACAACCACCTCAATGAATGGAAGTATGGAGGGATGTCAAAAGGGACAGGAAGCAGACAGCTAGAAGATAGTAGGAAACATCACCACAGGTCCCCAAAATTTACCCACAAGTTGTCTTCTGATAAGAGAAATAGAAGGACATGTCGAGAATCTTCCTAAGTTATGCGTGTGATTGGGATATGGAGGGACAAAGAAATAGAGGAGGGTCGGGCCTCTAAGGAAGGGATCTACTGAGAGGAATGCATGAGTGTGTGTAATAGAAGGATCAGAGAGCCCGTAGAAGGATTCCTAGTTGGAGCATAGAAGACCCGAAACCAGACCTCAGCTAAGAGGGTCGCGAGCTTGATGTTGGGAAGGTATCTAATAAACCTCGAAGAGGCCTGGGCTAGGTGGGTGTAAGGGGAAACATATACCAAGAGTAGAGTGAAGGAAAGTGACCTTTAAATCTTGTTGAGAACCTAAGAGATATTCCCTAGTGGATCATGGGTTGGCACGGGGGTGGACAAAATGCTAAAAATGAATGCATCTAAACCTACAGTTGGGTGGAAAGGAAAACACCCACAATCAGTTGGTTAGCTATCAACTGTAATATATAAGTATTTTTGTGCCTTGTATAGCTAAACTATAACTTAAGGATGAATTTTCCGGTGAACAAGTCAGGGACGTGCATGTTGTTTTATGATTAGATGGTTTATTTTACAATATGGATATTTAAAGTGTTAATTACCAGCCGAAATACCTACTATTAAACTTGTACAGAAGTTTTGATATGTGACTCTCGTCATGGGTTTTTACCATTGTAATTATCCTTGAAATGTTGTTGCCAACATTGTCTAGATGTGATGACTATATGTTACAAATAGCGATAATTGCAATTGTAACTATGCTTCTGATCATACCTTGATAGAGTTACCTGGATCTGTACATTTTGTGTATATGCAGTCAACGAAATATTTATATTGGAGGAGCTGGTAATTGTTTGTTTATGTCATGATAATGACCGTTGGAATTATACTTGTACATATAGCACTGCGAGAACTATCTAGAATGGTACAATTAGGGTCATGCACAAAGTCTGTGTAAATATTGTGTCTATAAGACCCTTACTTATGTGTTTGTTTGTGTATATATATACATACATACATATATATATATATATATATATATATATATATATATTGAATATATACATAATGTTGGAATTATGTATATCCTTGCACATATGCAAAGATTTTCCCATATAGTTCACATATATTAGGACTAAAATTATGGCTTGATGCGGTTCAGTTCAAGCTAGAAATATCCTATACAGGTATGGACTATTCATAGTTCAATATTCTGCATTAAAACAAATAAGGGAGAAATCTTATGTGTACAATGGGAACATGTGCCGACATGTAATTGGTTGAGACAATAGAGGATATGTGCTCTCGTGGAGTTCAAACCTTAATAAGTGATTTAATAGGGGGAGTAAGTTTGAAGTATGCAGAAAAAGGAATGGCAGGTGTAAAGTGCAGGCATCAGACTTGGAAGCATGATGAGTTTACGGAGATTGGAAAGGTGATATAAATGGGTCAGTGAGTTTTCCAACCCGCAAACCCGACAAACTCAAAAAGTAATCTAAGTGTTGAGTGTTAGAACAAAGGAAGGGAATCAAATGAGTCCACGAGTCCGCCAACCCTCGAACCTGATAGAATCACCAAATAATCAAAGTGTTGAGACTTCTCGAATGGAATTATGGAGGGGAGGTACAAAATTGTATGCCCATGAGTCCACTAGTCCGTGAGTCTGAAAGATGGAAAAATGGTTAAGTGTTGAGACTTCTTGGACGAACTTATGAAGGGGAGGTATAGAATTGTACATATGTGAGTCCACGTAGGTGGAAAAGTGGTTAAGTGTTGATACTTCTCAGACGGACTTATGAAAGCCAGGCACAAAGTTATGCATCCAGGAGTCCACATAGGTGGAAATGTGGTTAAGTGTCGATGCTTCTCAGACATACTTATGAAGGGGAGGCACAAAGTTATGCATTCGCGAGTCTGTGAGTTTGTGAGTCAGTGAATGAAAAAGAAAATAAGTGTTGGTGGTAGGTTCATGAAAAGTATGAATATATACCATGAGTCTGGAAGACTGCCACCCGTGAATCCATGAGTATAGCAAGGTGGCTAGGATGTCATTAGGATGGAATATGTCCATTACTAATAGGATGATGAGCTCAGTGAGGTTCCACAGTGGTAGGCTAGGCTAGTTCCAAGTCAGGACCCAGGTGTTTCCACTTCAGTTGACGCAGACAACGAAATTTCATGTGAAAGTAAGAGAGATGTTGTCTATGTAAACCTAATAATATCAGGAGGTCATTTATTTCATTATAGAGCTCAATTTTGAGTGAAAGTGACAACCTTGGAAATCTCTTAACGAGAAAAAGAGGATGGAACTATGATAGAGAAGATTTAAGGTTGTTAAGAGAAGCAAAAATTTAATACCCTATCCCTTAAAAAGGTACTTAGGGGGTTGGGTATGTTACAGTTATAGTTGAGTTTTGCTAACAATTCTCCTTGGGTTTCCTTGGGGAAGGCTAGATCCTTGCAGGGATAATTGTTTCGATAGGATACCCATAGTGTAAGGCCTAAAGGGTTCTTGGAGAATCCATTATTGTAGCTACATTTCCTAGAGCCAAAACTCTAAGACTTTCTAGTCATCCTGTGCTGGAACCATGGAAGGGAAGTGAGACAGCTCGAGGGAATGCGAAGTAGAGAAGAAAGTACACTTCTCTGGGTTGTGCAGGATGAGGGGAATGAGAGCTTGTTAGCTAGAATTGCTACAAGAGTTTGGTACCTTGGTCTAGTTTGATACCAATGTTGATTATTAGACCATACTTGGCCTCTAGTACCCTTTTCCCTACTGGATTCATAGCCCCATCTTGGGTGTGACTTGTTGTTGAGAGAACTGGAGTAGTAGAGTCTATGGTTGGGTGGAGAGTCTGAGGTTTGAAGCCAGTTGGTGGACTTTTTCAAAAGATAAGTGTTATGGTTATGGTTGTATACGATTTATTTTATGTGTTGTTATGGATTTGTGTGTTTGTTTATAATTACTTGTTATATGCCTGGTATATGTCTAATTGTGAGTACATGGCATGTATTAGGCCTATGAATTTCATAACAGAGCATAATTTATGGTGTTACAGCTATACTAGGGGTCTTGTTTTGTTACATTTTGGTATAAGAACAATTTATGTGCAAATGTCAGCCTATGGTATGGCTAGAAAACGAATGTTTTATGGTATCAAAGTAAAGTTATGAGCCAATTTTAAATAAATGTGAAGGTACAATATGTATATAGTCAAAATTGTAGTAATGTGGACCATATGTGGGATTTGGGTTGCATTACAAATTCTTTTTAATGCAACCCAAACCCCACCTCTGGGTTACATTATTACAATTTTGACTATGTACATATTGTACCTTCCAATTTATTTAAACCTGGCTCATAAATTTACTCTAATACCATAAAAAAAAATTGTCCAATCATACCACAACCTAACATTTACTCATAAACGTCTCCAATACCAATATCTAGTGTACCTAACCGTTCTTGTGATGTTGGGATGATGGGTGTTGGTGCAATTATATGCATAATAGATTACCAAACATAAATTATCAACTGGGATTTGTAATCAGTAGATTTGATGCACTATATGTGCCAACAATAGGTAGTTTATCTATGTCTAATGAGTATAGCATAAAGAAGAGACATTTGAAACTCAACACTCTATTTTCACACTTCAAAGATAACACTCTACACACATTTCAAAATTCAGAAAGCAAAACTCATAAACAAGCATATGATCTAAAGCTCTTGCTCAGGTGGACCTATTCATTCACGGCTCATGAAAGGAAAAGATGAACTTTGACTCTATCTCTTGGAGAAACTAAACTAAAAGAAATTAACACTTTGCGCATTTGCAACACTCCATTATAGGTGCATGTAGGGTGAGAGATGGAGGTATTGATTGTGAATGTTTTAGAAAGGTGTAACCTAATCAATTCTGGAAAAGAAAGCTAAGTGTAGTGGGATGCTCCATTAAGGCTCATGTATGGTGAAAGATGGAAATCCAACTATTCCTGCATTGCCACACTTTGCAACAAATTATAATAGTGAAATCAAAACAAAATAACATGAAATCAAAATAATAGGTACATGAAATGAAAATATACACTAATAATTTACAATGATCTTGCCAAGCTAGATCGGTGGCCCTTGTTGATGACAAAATGGAAGCATTTAGATCAGAAAATGCTAACTTCTAAAAGACACACAAGATCATTGAATTCAAACTTGCATTAATCTTCAACAAGTAGGTTTACAAAAAGAGTCTTTTCATGAATCCAATTTGCATCATAACAACTCCCTCCTTCATGAACAGAGAGCACTCTCTTTTATACATGAGAGGTTTGAAAAGAAGATAAGCATATCATAATTATAGATCCACTTTTCTCTCAACCAATTTCCCATTATTACAAAATATGATCCCTTCAAATCCTCACACATATCTCTCATATATCTTGAATAAGATATGTTATCCATTCCCCATGATCTCCTCCTTGGAATAGGCTTCAATTATATCCTCAAATATTGAAATGGTGGAAGAAGTATTCAAGATGTCTTTTTGAATTAATCCTTCACATATTCCTACACATTACAAAGCTCGCACTTTTTTTAGATATATATGAAAACATGTAGATTTTCTAATATTTAATCACAAATTCTCTTTTAATACTAAAATGAATAAAGTGGAAAATTATAAGGTGAAACCCAAATATATTTATGAAAATGATATCATGAAAGGTTAATGGGGTGATGAAATGTGAAGAATGACGAAGGGAAAGTTGGATGAAAATACGACATTTCTGAGTCCCAACATACCCCCCAACTGAACTTGTTGCATGTTCACATGCAACTATGCATGGATCTTCTGAAGAAATTTTGGCATCTGAATTTCGGCTTTGAGTGATGATAATGAATGTTTCCAGGATGGGAATGACATGAGTAACAACTGAAATTTTCTTATGTTTGGTTCTTGTGTGACAACCATGAATATAAAGAGTGTTGGTTCTTGTGTTAACAACATTTATTTCATTATTTTTTCTCTTGTTGTTATGATAATAATTTACCCATACACTTAATGGAAAAGATAAGCTATCAATGTGCATAAGGAAACATCATTGAGTATAATAAATCACCTTTTCATATTTGTGAATCATGCCAATATGTATATCAATTCTTATGAAGCATAGTGCAACAGAGTATTGTTGGGAAAAAATGTTGGTAAATGGTAAATGAGATGAAAAATGGAATAATGGTAGTGGGAAAATGGAGTAATGATAGTGAATATAGTTCCCCCCCTCCCCAACTGGATTGGTTGCATGTACTCATGCAACGTGGCATGATTCCTAGAAGTGAAAAGGAAAGGGAGCATGGTGAGGGATTTTTCCAAATTATTCATTGCTAGTAGTTGAGGAATTATATGATTAAAGTTTAGAAAATAACATACCTCTGCTTACCCAAAATGTTGATGAATTATGCAATAGGAATATGGACGATGCATCTATTGGAGCATGGAAGATGTCACTGTTGCAAGATCATGTGAAAGGTGACTATTGTTGTAGCTTCGACTGTTGTAACTGTTGGATCAAAGAATGTGTAACAACCCCACTACCATAATTAAAAAAAAAAATCTGGGAATTATCTCCCATACATGAGAGATTTCCATAACCTTTGCATTAGCGAAAAGCCAATCCCTGATTCTATATCGGAATTCGGGGTTTCTAGGATTAAGATTCATCCACCCCTAAGACTCACCTTTGCATTAGCTTAAAGCCAACCTCCTCGATTCTATATCGGAATTGTGGGTTTCAGGATTTTGCGATTCATCCACCCCTAAGACCTCCTTTTCCGACCCGATACCCCACGCATTAGATCTCTTGTTCAAATTCCCGATCCACAGACCCGGCTTACCATAATGCCTTGTTCTATAGCTACCCATCTGCTATTTTCTCAATTTTAAAAGTAACGGATGATCATGATTTCCGGAGTTCACATTGAATGGAACGTTCACATTGCCACAACAAATCCCCGATCCCTAACCCCTATTATGTTTCCACCTCGATTCTAATCGCGGATCGCGTCCCGTCACGCCAATATCACTGGGATTTTATTATGAATCCGCTGATGCATGACTCTTGACGCCGAGAAACTCTGGATTCTCCTCCGAACGCCGAACCTAAGTCCGATAATTCCCCGTCTCCACTGCCATTTCGGAAATCGATTCGAAATCGCTGCTCCTGCACAAGGTCACGACTCTTTGGCTAAACCCCTAATGCCAACTCCTCGTGATCCTTTTACCACGGTCCTCCGGCGGATCGGAATTTTACCGTTATTCCGAAATCGCCGGTCGCCATTTCAAAGAGTATGAGACCCTCACCTCCGGAAACTTAATCAACCCCCGACATCCGGATCTGATGCTTAATGTGGTCCCCGCCCCGCATCGAATGGGTTCGCCTTGAGTTCTGGAATCGATCAGGATTTCTACCGAGGTGGTGAACTCACCTTATCAACTTTGAACGTCGAAACTCCGGTCCGGATGTGGATATTGGCCTTCCACACTCAACTCATCGGCGATTCCCGCTTAACTCTTCCATGATCGGACGTTCCTCGGGATTTCGCGAAATTTCGCTGGAGTTACTCGTCGTCGATTCCCTTCCACTTGTGAATCCTCCGACTTCTAAGCTTTCTTTTGGTTCAAACTCTCCCAGGCCTGCTCCTGAGATGCTTACAAGGAACCGCCTCTCCTGAGCTTTTGTCCCCCTCTCAATCCTTCATCCCCACGCTCTTCCGCGTTCAACCTCCAAACAACTCTCAAAGCCAGTGAAGGTCGCCTGCTACATTTCATCAATCTAATGGTTGGGAATGACTATGTTCACCTACCTAGATCTCAAATTCACAACTTATTTGTGGCATAACACTATTATCATGGGACCTACATATAGATCGCCTCCGTAGGCGTTATCAAGGCCATGCGCCAATCCTTATTCCCGGTTCCCGTGAAATCCTTCCGCACGAGGGAATATTTATACTAGATCTCATCGGGTCATTCACTTTGAAGGTGTGGGGGCAAAGACAACTTTCCGAGAGCCATGGTTAGATTCATTTTTATCGACGTATTTCGTGCATGGTATCCTTTGTGAGAAGCATATATCAACTTATTCATGCCGCTAACGCCAATAATTTCATGCTGCAACTTTACAATTTCACAAATATGAGCTAATATCTACCCTTATCATCAATTAATACACGTATATTTCTTCACAGGGAACTATGTACAATTCCACAAGTCTATGAAGATATGTGACAACATATATATTTCAGAGGCATTATGAGAAAAACACTTATCGTAAGTAAGTTCAAGAATGGACGCTGACCGCCGAGAGGGGTGTTTGCTTCACTCCAACCGTGAGGCGAAAGGGAATTCTACCGGATTTACCACTAGCTACCCTCGAAGCCGGCGACCACGAGCGTCCCGGAGACCCGCTTCTCTCGCTCCTCGCCAGTTGTTCAGAGCGGCGTTGCAATCCTCCTTCTCATCAATTACTCGCCAGAAATTGCCAGAGTTCCTCGTCGCCTTAAATCGTTCCATCCATACACCTTATCCTCTCTCAAGGTTACGTGTGGCACGACACTTCTCGCTACCGTCAATCATGATGGCTCTACTTGATAAAGCCACTCCCATCCCTCATCAAGCCATCAACCTACCAGCCTACATTTATTTCGTGGCTAGTCGCTTTGGTTCTCCGGCTGGAGTCAAAATACCAGATAAATTCTCAAGGAAGTTTTGAAGGCTCTTTCAAGGTGCCTCCACCACCATCGTGGGTCTCTTTCCGCACATCCCTCTCAAATGTTTCCTGCAATAAATTCAAACTGGCTATTTTGCTATCTTATTGACCTCTTCCCAGGTCCATTTATTATCACATATTCATGCTTATGAGTTTTGCCATAGTCTCTCAGCTTCAGCTTATTTTTACAAACTGGGGAAACATGGGTATTACAATCGTCTTCCCCTTAAAAGGAACATCGCCCTCGATGTTCTTAGCTACTAACATGAATTATATGTGCGTATAAAACAAAATGGATATGCCTGCCCATGGCATCCTCCATTTCCATGTAGCCTCTACTCATTAAAATAAATGCACGGTGACCTTGACATGTGCAATGGTTCTGCTCCTGAGTTGGGTTTCCTTCATCCAATATGCATTAGTTCACAGAATTCTCTCTCCCGCTCCACCCGGATAATGCATCAACAATTATATGATTAGCATCATGTACATATTTCTTCAATAAGGAACATGGAAAACATTATGCTTTTACTGTGGGAGGAAGCAATGACAGGCCATGTGTCCCACTCTGCCTAGAACTTCAAAAGGTCCACACTACCGGGAAGCACCAAGACAAGCCTCATTTTAGGGAACTCCTTTTGGGCTTAATTCCAGATATACATGATCTTCCTCGCTTTGGAACTCCCTTGAGTTCTCTTTTGATCAAGATAGCTCTTCTCGCTCTGGCTTCCGAGCGACCTCGCATTTTGTTTTATTTGGGTCACTTGTTGTTCCATTTCAACATGTCAGGTCCAAAAAAACTTATTCACTGTGGATTACTCCAGCTGATTCGAGTATTACATTGTCTACCATAGAGGACCCTGAATGGGCCTCCATCTTTAATGATGCTTGATAGCCATTGTTGTAGGCAAATTCCTCCAGTGGCAGGTAGTCTTCCCATTTCTTGGGTTGGTGCATCATATGCATCCTTAACATATCTTATAATATCTTATTTACTCTTTCTATATGTCCATCAATTGAGGGGATGATATGCTATTCAAAACAACAATTTGGTCTCTAATCCCGGCCATCAGTGATTTCCAAATTTGGAAGTAAATTTCGTGTATCAATGATATTATCTCCTTCGGGCATGCCGCAAAATGAAACACTTCTTTCATGAATATCTTGGTGATATCTATCGCCTTGCAAGTTGATTTGATGGGAATGAAATGAGCTGACTTGCTCAGCTTTTATCTACTACCACCTCATACTTTGCATCATTTTGTCTCGTTGAGGTTGGTAATCCGTGATAAAATCCATGAGATGGTTTCCTATTTCCATTCTGATGGGTAGCAGCAGAACTGGCCGGGTGTTGATGTTTTGCTTTAACCCGTTGGAATTCTATGCATTGGGCCAAATATTGGGCTATGTCCTTCTTCAATCCCAAGTGGAGTAAACTGCTGTGGCAAGTGATCATTTCTCTCTGCACTGGTGACAAGTGTAGGGTCTTTTGTGTAATTCATACAGAACCTCTTCAAGTCGCCACAATTGGGGATGTACAGTCTAACTCTGTAAGTGATTAGACCTCCTTCAGTCATCCGATAGCCTTCATATTTCGTTCCAAATAAGTTCTACAGAGGGTACAGGTTACATTTCCTCGAAAGGGGTCTCAGGTCTCAGGCCTCCTTAACTCTCGTTTCTTGACATCCTGCCTCAGGTTCTCACCGCTATTAGGTGAATTATTTTCATGTTTCTGCTAAGGGAATCGACTAATTCTATTCTCCTTACCTTGGATGTGTTTGATCTCAAATCAAATTCACTAAGGAGGGCCATCCATCTAGCTTGTCTAGTATTGAGCTTGGGTTGATCGAACAAATACCGTAAACCACAGTGATCTCGCCATGGGTACAAACTCTTCCTGTGAGGTATGGTTCTACATTTTTAAGGCATGCACTATGGCATAATTCCAGATCATGATTCACATAGTTGACTTCACGCCATTCAATTTTCAGGATCCATAGCAGACCACACTTCCTCCATACATAACTCCGCTCCTTACAGTATCCGTAAGTACACAAGGAAGTCAGCTTATAGGTCAGCGATTTTCAACATGGGTGTGGCTGGGTTAGTAGATGTTTCAAGGTTTGAAATCTTTCACATTGCTGTGTCCACAGAAATTTCTTCTTTCTCGAGGGTAGTGATTTGGACAACCAATCTTGGAGAAATCTTTATAAATCTCCTATAGTATCCCACAACTCTAAGGATGATTTTAATGTCCGAGACTTTGGGGTAGGCCATTCCATGATAGACCGGATCTTGTGATCTATCGCTACCCCTTCCTTGGACAGTAACATGTCCCAAGTAGTGTATTTGTTTCCGATAGAAGTCACATTTGCTGAATTTAGCATAGAGTTGATGTTCTCTTCAAAGACTCCGCAAGTACAAGTCCAAGATGTTCTTCATGTTCTTCTATTCTTAGAGTAGATTAGGATATCATCAATAAAAACTAGTACAAATTTTATCTAGAAATTTATCAATACATTGTTCATCAAAACACATGAAGGTAGCAGGGCATTACAGAGCTAACTCTACTGGTACTCTACCTACAACTCATAATGACCATACTGCGTCCGGAAAGGCTTCCAGGATGTTCACCCTTGATTCAAACTTGATGTTATCCCGACCTCAAATCAATCTTGAGAAAACATACGCACCTCCCAACTCGACTCAAATAGATCGACCGAAAGGGTATTGTTCTTTATGGTTACTTTATTGCTGCCTGTAATCTATGCATAGTCAAGGTGCCATCTTTCTTTTCACAAATAGGACCGGTGCTCCTGTGGGGCACGCTTGGCCTAATGTACCCTTTATCCATCATTTCTTTCAATTCGCAATTTGAGTTCAACTAACCTGCATGCTCATCCGACAGGGTAATGACACCCAGATCGCCCTAGTGCAAGTTCTATTGAGAAGTCAGTATCCCTTCTCAGAGGTAGACCAGATACCTCTTCCAGAAACACATATATGTATTCTCCCAGGATAGGGTGGTCTTCGGGGATTGGTTCTGCACCTTCGGTTGTTCCCAACACCGACTGCAGTATAAGGGACATCCTTTCGCAATATTTCATTTGGTATGTTGATATTTGTCTCACCGAGACCGGGTTTTCGGATCCCTTGAGGGTCATCCTTTTTCCTTCTTGCTCACACATTCTAAGGTTCTATAGTAACAATCCAGTTTGGCCTTATGGGTGGCCAACCAGCCCATACCAATCAAATGTGATCAATGATCCCAGCGTAATACTAAGGGTTGCTTGGGTGAGGAATTCACCAACATGACCATGGATGGTACAACTCACCTTCCTTTTGGTGCCGTATTAACTCCGTAATTCAAATCATAGTTTATTTTGCTTCTGTGGATGTAGCTTTCACTTATCAACGGTTTTAGGGGCTATATAACTAAATTTGAACCAGGTCAATCAAAATAGATACCACTTGGTTGAAGATCATACCTTCTAACTCCACCACTGAATCTTGGTGGTCACCGTGTTTATTATCCAAGGTCAGAGAATCTCAGGGTATTACCTCGCCACATCTTTGACTGTGGTAGCTTCCTGTATTTTATAAATTTTCCGACTGTTCTGCTGTCGGATTGGACAATCTCTCCCGAGATGATCTCCTCTACAATCCCAAAATTCCAAAGGTTCTCTCTTAAGACAGCCTTTACCGGTATAGGGTCCAAAATTTTCATTCCATCCAAGGAAAGTCTCGCTGAAGTACACTCGGTCGAAAGTTCATTCGTTCTTTTCGTAGTTTTAAACTCGGATTTTTTCCCTTTCTTCTGAAATTTTGACTCATTCTTCTATTTCCAATCTCCGCGATACTCTGCTTGATGTCCATATTGCTCATGACAATATGTTGCTTTTCAGATAGTATCTTTCTTTAAGGTCTTTGGTTCAATAAACTCACTGGTCCCAGATCTTGGGAATCACCGATGAAGCTGCCAGGCCTCGCTTTGGATGTAGGTACGACCTTAGTAAGTCATGGACCTCTGTTGATGACATTCCCTCCATGGTAAGTTTCCCAGCTTGAGTTCATAAAACCCTTTAGCCTTCTCGTCAAAATATCTTCCGACAAATACTTCTAAGTAATTTCTCAAACTTTTTCCAAGACAAGTCCTCCTCAAGGACCCCTTTCATTCTTAAGGTCTTCCCACCAGATGGAAGCCTTCCCATTCAGACTGAAAGTGGCCACTGCCTTCAAGTTTTTCCGAGAAGTCATGGACTCGAAATATTTCTTCAAACTTCAAGTAACCTCCTCTCCCTTCTCTTTATCTCCCAATGAAAGAGGGAGGTTTTGGCCTTCTTAAATCCCTCAAATTGTGGACTTTTTGTAGTTCTGGCTTTTTATTTTCATGAGAATAGGAACTGGTCCCGCTGCTAGAAGAACCTTCCTGATCACCGAATTCCTTCTGGAATCATCCTCGCATTGGTCATTTACCTCTCGGGTGGACCTTTCTAGATGTGTTTCTCTCAGTGTGACCACTAACACAACCACGATTCTACATCTCAGGTTCATGTCGTGATTTGTCGCTAGATCGAGGGCTCTGCAGAGGAACCATGATTAATCTCGGCCATTTTCTTTCATCATCCTTTCGTTATCATCCTTGCAGCTCTGTAATTCAACAATGAGACTCCTCACAATATCAGCCAGATCCGGAGGGTTCTCTACCACTCTCCTCTCGTCAAACTCTTCGTCTCTATTATGGGAGCCTTCTCCCACCTCTGGTGAGTCACCATACTCTACGCTTGTAGATTCCCGCGGTCAGTCCGCTTGAGTGAAAGACAAATGTTGGATATTAGCCAAGAGTTAAATATATTTGATAACTGTGTATAATTTCATAATTATTTCACATGCACACAAAGTCGGGTTTTCATTTTCCAAGTTTTTAATCATGGATAAGATAGTTAAGTCATGGAATTACTCCTCATAGGAGTGTTTCGAATAAGGTTTATAAACGACTCGTAAGGTGGAGCCCAATCAGCCGAGTAAGCGTAACCATGCTCGATACCACTTTGCAATTAAACCCCTACTTACCATAATTAAAACCGGGAATTCATCTCCCATACATGAGATTTAATAACCTGCATTAGCGAAATTCCATTCCCTGGTTCTATATTGGAATTCGGGGTTTCTAGGGTTAAGATTCATCCACCCCTAAGACTCGCCTTTCCCCGAATTCCGACGCGCGCCCCTACGCATTAGCTCTCTTGATTTAGCTCCCGGATCCACAGGACCCGCTACCATACGCCCGCAGGCCCTATAGCTACCCATCGGGTTATTTCCTCTAAAAGGTCGGGATATCACAACTCGGGAGTTCACGATTAACGCCAACACAATTCACATACACAAATAAAATCCCCATCTCGAACTCGATATGTTTCCACCAGATATTCCACCGTATCGCGCTGGCCCACACGCCACATCACTGGATTTCAAGCGATTGCTTTAATCCGCTGGATGCATGACTCTTTGATCGCCGAAACCCCGATTCTCCGGTCAAAACCTCAAGTCCGGGATGCCACCGCCCTCCACTGGCTATCGGGAACCGCGATTCGGAATTTCTGCAGCTTTGGTGCACAAGGTCACGCATCTGCCAAACCCTCAATCCGACCTCGTGATCCTTCGCCATCGCGGTCCTCCGGCGATCGGGTGGCTCCTCAATTCGAAATCACCGTCGCGATTAAAGAGAGAAGGAGACTTACCTCCTGAACGCCGAACGCCGGTAACTCTGAGATCCGGATCTCGATGCCACGGTCCCCGGCCCCGCATCGACGGTTCGGGCCGAAGCCTGAATGCGAATCAGATTTCAAGAGGTGTAGAACTTCACCTTATCAATCTCTTGAATCACGAAACCCCAAAGTCCGATGGACATTGGTTCTCAAAACCTGAACTCACGGGCTATCCCCCGCGCAACTCCTCCACGATCAGAAGGTCCTCGGGATTTTGCGAAATTTCACTGGAGTCAATTCACCGTCATTCTCTTTCCATTTGAGAATCCTCCCACTTCTAAGCTTTTCTTTGGTTCGAACTCTCCTGTGCCTCGTTCTGAGATGCTTAAGGCGAACCGCCTGAAGCTTTTGTCCCTCTCTCAATTCTTCAGAGACTTCTCATCGCTTCTCCGTGTTCAACCTCCAACAGCCTCTCAAAGTGTGAAGGTCACTCAAGGCATTTATATCAATCTAATGGTTGTGAATGACTATGGTTCACTCCACGAGATCTCATCCATCGACTTACCTCATCTCGCAACACTACTATCCTGAAACCTCAATAGGATCGTTCCTCATCGTACAAGGTTAATAAGGCCTATGCGCTCAACTTATTCTGGGTTCCGTGAACTCTTCATCTAGGAATCTTCAGGTGATCAGATCCTACTGGTCATTCCTGGGAGCAAGTAAAGGAAGACAACTTTCCGAGGGTCGCTGGGCATGGTTAGCTTCAGCTTATTGACGTAATTCGTGCATGATATCCTATGTGATAAGCATATATCAACCTATCTGTCAAGCATTACGCGAACATTCTCATGCTACAATCCTTTACAATTTCATAATTCTATGAGCTAATATCTACTCCTTATCATCAATTAATACATAGAGATTTCTTCACAGGGAACCATGTACAATTCCACAAGTCTATGAACATATGTGGAGAAAGATGAGTATATTTTTTCAGATGCATTATGAGCAAAACACTTATCGAAGTAAGTTCTAAATAATGGACGCGACCATCGAGAGGGGTGCTCGCTTTCCACCAACCAGAGGCTTAGCTAATTCTACTTCGATTTACCACTAGCCACCCCCCAGCAAGACCACGATGCTTGAGACTGCCTCTCTCATTCTCGCCAAAGGTCCGTGGAGCTTAAGGTTGCAATCCTCCTCTCTCAGATCACTCACTCGCTTAAAATTGCTCAAAGTTCCCCTGCCTCACTGAATCGCTCCACCATACTTTATCCTCTCGCAGTAAGGTTATGTAGGAGAATGATTATCTCAGACCGGCCGTACTATGATGGCTCTCCACAGAGCATGTTCACCTCCTATCCCTCACATCGCTTCATCAAACCTACCAAACAAGAAGGCATTTATTTCAGAAGGCAAGCCGCTTTTGGTCTCTCCTGCTGGAGTCCAAATACCAGATAAATTAGTTGGAAGTTATCGCTACCCCCTTTTTCAAGGTGCCCTCCACCACCATCGTGGTCTCTTTTCCGCACATCCCCTCTTAGCAGCTCTGCAATAAATTCAAACTATCATTTTACATTCATTGACCTCTTCTTGCAGGTCCATTTACATCACATATTCATGCTTATGAGTTTTTCCATAGTCCTTGGCCAGTTCAGTTATATTTACAATCTGGGGGAAACAGGGTGTTACAGAATGTGAAGTGGAGGAATCTTAAATCCTATTGATGAATCATGGAAAAGAGGAAGTATGAAAGTGGAACTGTGGTACTCTCATGTGGCTCGAAAAATACTGCTGCAACTGTTGATGGAATCATGGAAAATTTTATAGTCTTCACCCGCTACTAAACCCGATGGTACAATTCTAGTCATGTGAATGAATGTGCCGATGTCAAGCATGGAAAGAAGTCATTGGATTACCGACCATTGATGAGTTCGGTTAACCAATGTGAGGCAAACTCACCATTGATGTCAATGAGTGACAATGTACCTAAGTACATCTTGCGAAGTGTGAATGAATGAGCTAATGTCGATCCACTTGCAAAACCTAACAATCAAGGGACAATGATGTATTCCCATGATTGTCAGCGAGAGAACTTGCCATTAAGGAATGCAAGCCTCCAGGTACTCAAGGTGAAATCTAGTCTATATCTCATATAAGTTGTTGAGGTCGATGGGGCAAGACATGTTGAAAGGTGGGTCTTAAGGAATCCCACATCAGTCAACGCGAATTTGTACAAAAATATTGGTGGGACTATAGATAAAAAATCTTAGTAGAAAGTAGCGTGTATGGAAAGGAAATGTAGTCATGGAAAGGGATCTAGATGGCTTTATTGACAAGGAAAAATGAACTAAAAAGAAGAAAATGATGTATGCAACTCAGAAATATAGGCGTGTGTGAAGTGATGAAGGATAAGGTAATGGAAGATGGGCTTCAACACAGGGATGATGAAGGTGTTGCGAAGGATAAATGTGAGGAAAGAACTCATGACGCAAAATGGTTGTATGAATGGGTTGTGTGTAACAGAAAACGTCATGATGCATATGATGAGAATCATCTCCTTCAAGCTGTCAACAAAGCATGTTTCTTGAAAAATGTTATGATTCTTGAAAACCATGTCAGCATTAAAATCGATCATCTGCAAATTGAAAAAGGTTAGTACTAATCTTGCAAGCAAACTTGGTGAGATCATCGTAAAATGTACAAAGAAGGACAAGTGCAAGCAAATCAAATTCAAAAATAAAGTGCATTCCTACATGTTGTCTTTGCATGATGGACTCTTTGTAGCGTGAAGTGATTTAAGAAAAACAATTGAGCTTGAATCATAAAACATGTTTTGATTATTATTTTTAGGAATTTATTGAAATGTTCATTTGCAATTTTTTATAATTTTTGGATTTTTATATTCTTTTCATGGTTTTATAATTTTTATGGTTTCTATTTTATTCAGATAATACACACCGAAAGAAAAATGAAAAAATTATGTTAAAGGAAAACATCAAACAAGAGTAGCTTCATCAAATTTTCCATGCCCATAATTAATCGCTGCTAATACATGTCACTAAAGTTCTGAATATTTATTTTTTATTTTTTAAATTGTGACATAGTATGATCCTCATTAAATTGTCGCATTAGTTCCAAGTGTATTTCTTGCATGATCAGATCTATTCATTGTCAAATATAACTTATAACATACAATTCTGGTGCAACAAATAACAACCAAGAAGCAACCACAAACATTGACCCTCAATAGAGAAACATACTGCCTAAAAACACACTGATCATGGATGCTGAAAGCATAAATATGTCATGAAAATTTCATCATCGTCAACCTCAAAGTTGTTCTATTTTTCCACTAGAAGTTGACACCTATCTTCATGCATGACCTGAAATGATCAATAAACAATCAAAACTTGGTTTATGTACTCAATTTCCTTTTAGATAGACAACATTGATATTAACTACACAACGCCAAGGCTTGGAACCAAATCAAAATATTCATGTTGATTAGTGCATATGCATTGCACAGGGATCCGAATGGAATGATATTTATTAATTTGTAGGATGGAAGACATTGTCTTTCAACATATTCTGGAAGTCATGAATATGAGGATCATCAAATAATTGCATGGTTCTGAGTCTCTTCTTGGTCCGTCGATTATGACAGAGCCATAGAGAATATGTCTCAAAATTTTCCATGCCAAAGATTTAAACAATCGTCAACCTTCTGAATAACAAATCCGTGTTGATCCCACTCCATTAGACTCACCCTTTAAAGTTTTATCCAAGAATGCCACTTTTATCGACTTGCGACCTCTATGGAAGGGATATTATAGCTAAATGTATTAGGAATTTCCTTCGATGGATAAGGGATTCTCCATATGAACCCCAGGTTTTGTTTGTATGCATAAAGGGTTGTTGATATTCTCTGATTAGTCAAGAGTAGGAGAAAATGTTGGTCAGTGGAAAATAAATTGCCAATAACTATCAAATCTAGAATATGAGTCTTCAGAACTTAGTTCCAATTATTCCTCTGATCAAAAGTGATCCCCTCAACCTCTAAAATCAAAATAACTAATTTTACTCAATAAATTTTGTTTCAAAATTTTAAATAAAAAATAATTAATTTAATTTATAAACTCCATAGAAAGTCAATCTAATGGTAATCATCACCGATAATTGAAAAAATAGAAACATATATTTTATCTTTATGAAATTCATCATCACTATAGGTTTCAATCATTTTCGCGTTCCTTTATTCGATGTCTGTGTTACTCCCCAAACAAGTTACGAATACGCACCGAGTCGGTGGAAAACTAGGGTTTTGAAAATTCAAGAATTTTAGTTTATTCATATATAATCAGAAGATGATTTACATTATTTGTTTGTTTCAGGTAGACACGAATTGATAGACAGTAACCTAACTGTTGCATCAACACCCTTGAAAATAAACGCAGATCAAACACTGATCATATCAAACCCAACTCCAGTCGATTGATTACTGCACATGATCATTTTCCAACTGAAGAACAATACATTCAATATATACAAATATATTTTTCTGATCAAGAAACCAAAGAACTGGATATATGGATTCATGAGTCTAGTGAGTGTCGATTTGTGGATATATGGATTCACCATATAGAGGGATTCGTATAAATTGGCATGGCTCAAGTTTCACTATCCTTCGACGACACAATATATCAGCAGAGTCAGGCAAAAAATGGATTCTTATAGGCAACACTTGGTACGTGGAATTTCATCTAAGCACTTAGTAGTCCTAAGATATTGTCATAGGTTCTGGACTAGTCTGATCAGTTGGTACGAGGCCTAACTTCGGGCAGAGAGTGGAAGAGTCTTATTCCAGAAGTAAGAGAATGAGATTAACAACAATATATGTATTCGTCAAATCTAAGGTTGGAAAATCTTTACTTGCTTGTGAATCTTCAATAAGTTAATATGTGTGATTTACCTATTGCTAGATCATATCTAAAGAAGATAAACCTTTTAATTTCATTTAAAACAATAGCCATTGGTGTTGGTGTGCCATGAATAAGGTCGCCGAGAATTGTTTTACATCTCAACAAACACCCTTCCCTTCTTTTTTTTGGCAATAATCTGTCGTGATAATCGCAGTCGCGATTTTGATTTTAAACAATATTTAAGTAAAGACAGCTAGAAATAATAACGTTGTTAAGATCTTGGCTCATATTTCTCAGTCAACAACCACATAGTATCCTAATCATGATTTGAATATGATATTGAACGAGAGAATCTTGGGAGTAAATCGTAAATCCCAACTCAGAAATAAATAAGAATTATCTATAACCCAATACAGAAATTTTGCGCTCGGATTCTTATTCATCTGAAGATCAGAATTGAATTTGGTTATTTTCTTGATAATTGCAGGCTTTTCAAAGGATTGTTTTCAAGGGATTGCAGGTGGATNGTAGGATGGAAGACATTGTCTTTCAACATATTCTGGAAGTCATGAATATGAGGATCATCAAATAATTGCATGGTTCTGAGTCTCTTCTTGGTCCGTCGATTATGACAGAGCCATAGAGAATATGTCTCAAAATTTTCCATGCCAAAGATTTAAACAATCGTCAACCTTCTGAATAACAAATCCGTGTTGATCCCACTCCATTAGACTCACCCTTTAAAGTTTTATCCAAGAATGCCACTTTTATCGACTTGCGACCTCTATGGAAGGGATATTATAGCTAAATGTATTAGGAATTTCCTTCGATGGATAAGGGATTCTCCATATGAACCCCAGGTTTTGTTTGTATGCATAAAGGGTTGTTGATATTCTCTGATTAGTCAAGAGTAGGAGAAAATGTTGGTCAGTGGAAAATAAATTGCCAATAACTATCAAATCTAGAATATGAGTCTTCAGAACTTAGTTCCAATTATTCCTCTGATCAAAAGTGATCCCCTCAACCTCTAAAATCAAAATAACTAATTTTACTCAATAAATTTTGTTTCAAAATTTTAAATAAAAAATAATTAATTTAATTTATAAACTCCATAGAAAGTCAATCTAATGGTAATCATCACCGATAATTGAAAAAATAGAAACATATATTTTATCTTTATGAAATTCATCATCACTATAGGTTTCAATCATTTTCGCGTTCCTTTATTCGATGTCTGTGTTACTCCCCAAACAAGTTACGAATACGCACCGAGTCGGTGGAAAACTAGGGTTTTGAAAATTCAAGAATTTTAGTTTATTCATATATAATCAGAAGATGATTTACATTATTTGTTTGTTTCAGGTAGACACGAATTGATAGACAGTAACCTAACTGTTGCATCAACACCCTTGAAAATAAACGCAGATCAAACACTGATCATATCAAACCCAACTCCAGTCGATTGATTACTGCACATGATCATTTTCCAACTGAAGAACAATACATTCAATATATACAAATATATTTTTCTGATCAAGAAACCAAAGAACTGGATATATGGATTCATGAGTCTAGTGAGTGTCGATTTGTGGATATATGGATTCACCATATAGAGGGATTCGTATAAATTGGCATGGCTCAAGTTTCACTATCCTTCGACGACACAATATATCAGCAGAGTCAGGCAAAAAATGGATTCTTATAGGCAACACTTGGTACGTGGAATTTCATCTAAGCACTTAGTAGTCCTAAGATATTGTCATAGGTTCTGGACTAGTCTGATCAGTTGGTACGAGGCCTAACTTCGGGCAGAGAGTGGAAGAGTCTTATTCCAGAAGTAAGAGAATGAGATTAACAACAATATATGTATTCGTCAAATCTAAGGTTGGAAAATCTTTACTTGCTTGTGAATCTTCAATAAGTTAATATGTGTGATTTACCTATTGCTAGATCATATCTAAAGAAGATAAACCTTTTAATTTCATTTAAAACAATAGCCATTGGTGTTGGTGTGCCATGAATAAGGTCGCCGAGAATTGTTTTACATCTCAACAAACACCCTTCCCTTCTTTTTTTTGGCAATAATCTGTCGTGATAATCGCAGTCGCGATTTTGATTTTAAACAATATTTAAGTAAAGACAGCTAGAAATAATAACGTTGTTAAGATCTTGGCTCATATTTCTCAGTCAACAACCACATAGTATCCTAATCATGATTTGAATATGATATTGAACGAGAGAATCTTGGGAGTAAATCGTAAATCCCAACTCAGAAATAAATAAGAATTATCTATAACCCAATACAGAAATTTTGCGCTCGGATTCTTATTCATCTGAAGATCAGAATTGAATTTGGTTATTTTCTTGATAATTGCAGGCTTTTCAAAGGATTGTTTTCAAGGGATTGCAGGTGGATGGAGTGTGCAGATACAGTAAATTCCAGAAATGGTTTGGCTAAGGAATTTTTGTTTTTGTTTTATTGTTGTTACAGATTTAATTTCCAAGGAGCTATAGGATGAAGGATGAAGGAAAATATATGGCATCTTTGTGACTCAAATCAACGGGAAGAATGTAGGTGGCATTGTTTCAACTACTGTTTTAGCATGGAAAATATTCAAATAATCCATCCACCTAAATTTTGCAAACCAGTTTTTTTTTTATTCATCTAATGTTTTATTGTTTTTACCTACACGTCCAGGATGAATGCACTTTTTTTTTTTAGTTCTATATTTGTTTCTAAGAAATCAAACTGAAAAATGTAAAACAAATTGAATTTTTTTTTTAGCAAATGGAGACAAATTGGAGATGAACAAAATAGATTAGGCAATTGTTTCTATCGTCAACAATAAAAAATATTCCTGAAATGGTTCTGAATCGTCCTTGTTTTCTGATCCTCGCGATCGCTCGAAGCGTGGATGAGAGCATACTAGAGAAAAAACATTGTTTTATTTATTAGCCTACCTACTCTATGCTAATTAGAAAAAATTGTTTTGTCAAATCATATTTCCAATGTAGCCATTCATGTAACAGTAACAACAATATATTCTCTATTAATTTTTTGAATGAAAAGTGAAAATACGAAAAAATAAGTAAATCTAGTTGTTGAAACTATAAACTACCTAAATAAAAATAAAAACACTGATCTAATTGCCTACTTACTTGGAACCATTATTCGATAAGGCTTTCGTAGGTGCGATTTCCCTCGCTTAGATCATGTTGTAACTCCTCTTCATCTTCCTCGATCTCCCGTTCGACTAACTGTTCGCCATCAGATGCGTAAGAATCTTTAGATGTTGAATCTTTGTTTTTTTTTTTTTAGGAGTAATTTGATCTTTAATTCTTGTCAAGATCTCCTCTTCCTTTGTTTCTGGAGGAGTAGTTGAACTTTTAATTCTTGTCAAGATCTCTTCTAGGGAAGAGGAGATCCTGACTTCTGCTAGGGGATCTGAGTGAGTAGTTCCAAGCTGAAACTCATGGTTAAACCATGTTGAAAAAGGGATTCTTATAGCACCCAAAACTAAAATATGAAAAGATTAAATGAAATTAAACTACTGATGTAAATAAAAGCACTCTTTCTGAAAAAACAAATGCTTGTTGAAACACATAAAAAACACTCTTCACAGTTTCAGAAATCAAACACACTTGTATTAAAAGAAAAACACTTCTTCATAAAAGGGAGAGGACAACCTAATTTTGGAGCAACCCAACTAAACTGGATGTGTGGGCTCTTCCCTCATGTCTTACTGTCTTCTCTCCGCCCTTAGGTTGTCCATAAAACCAATCCAAAAACCATTAAAGAAATCTAATTCAAATGGTACCTATTACCGTTTACAACTCCCCGGCAATGAGACCAAAATGTTGGTGCATATATGCATAATATATTACCAAACACAAATTATCAACCGGGATTCATAATCAGTAGAGTTGATGCACTATATGTGCCGACAACATGTATTTTATATACATCTGATGAGTATAGCATAAATCAGAAACATTTGAAACTCAACACTCTATTTTCACACTTCAAAGATAACACTCTCCACACATTTCAAAATTCAGAAAGAAAAACTCATAAACAAGCATATGATCTAAATCTCTTGCTTAGGTGATGGACCTGTTCATTGATGGCTCATGAAAGGAAAAGATGAACTTTGACTCTATCTCCTGGAGAAACTAAACTAACAACAATTATCACTTTGTGCATTCACAACATTCCATTATAGGTGCATGTAGGGTGAGAGATGGAGGTCTTGATTGTGCATGTTTTAGCAAGGTGTAACCTAATCAATTTTGGAAAATAAATCTAAGTGTAGTGAGATGTTCCATTAAGGCTCATGTATGGTGAAAGATGGAAATCCAATTGTTCCTGCACTGCCACACTTTGCAACAAATTCTAATAGTGAAATCAAAACAAAATAACATGAAATCAAAATAACAAGTACATGAAATGAAAATCTACACTAATAATTTACAATGAGATTACCAAGTTGGATCGGTGGCCCTTGTCGATGCCAACATGGAATCATTTAGATCAGAAGATGCTAATTTCTAAAAGACACACAAGATCATTGAATTCAAACTTGCATTAATCTTCAACAAGTAGGTTTACAAAAAGAGTATTTTCATGAATCCAATTTGCATCATAACCACTGCCTCCTTCATGAAGAGAGAGCACTCTCTTTTATACATGAGAGCTTTGAAAAGAAGATAAGCCTCTCATAATTACAGATCCACTTTTCTCTCAACCAATTTTCCATTATTACAAAATATGATCCCTTCAAACCATGATTTGTAATCAATAGAGTTGTGCCAATTTATAATGAGCTTACCAAAATATGATCCTTGGGTTGTGCAAAGTTACAATGAGCTTACCAAGATGGATCTGTGGCCCTTGTTGATGCAAACATGGAAGCGTTTAGATCAGAATATGCTAACTTCTAAAAGACACACAAGATCACTGAATTCAAACTTGCATTAATCTTTGCATGATCCTATTACTACATCCTATTCCCCTCAGCTTGCACAACCCAAGGAAGTGTACACCCTTCTTTTCTTCACATTCCCTCTAAATGCCTCACTTCCCTTCCAGGGCTCCAAAAGAATCCATCTAGGAATTCTTGGATTTGTGGATTTAGGAACTCCAACTGTGATAATGGAGTCTCTAGGCACCCTCCAAGGCTCTACCTTTCCCAAAGGAAACCCAAGGAAAATTGTCAACATAATTCACCTAGAATTTACAAGTTCATAATGTCATAGGGTCTCAATGACTCTCACTAACTCACACCCCAAGCATGAACTCCACGTGTAATGGAAACAATGGAAAAAATGAACGCATTTTCCACTAAGATCCTCACTTAAATATGCATCGTTATTTTTGGACAAGGGGCACTCAAAGAGCCGCTCTCCCACCACTTGGGAAATCATCTCCATGCCTTGGGAACTTTAGATATGACATGAAATCAAGACCTAAGCTTAGGAATATTTTATTGTATTCTTGGCTTAGCCCCCTTCCATAGCCCCTTAGCCCCCTTAACTTTGCATCTCGTGGAGTTGTAGCCTCCCATACTCTTTTTCTATCTCGTCTACCATTATGATTTGTTTTATTAATGAGATTTTGTGTACATTTACATTTCTGGACTCTCCGTCCTTTGAAGATTATAGGCACTCCAACCCAAAATCATATTGGTTCACCAACCTATAAAACATTGATTTCAAAAGAGGTTAGTAATCTTCTTGGTACATTTATTTAAATTGACCTTAGCTAGGTTAAAGAAATTATCATAACCTCAAGTAGAATTTGTTTGGAGATCAACTTTATGAATTTCCTAAACATTCCATTATATAGGTAACAACTAATTACAAGAAACACAAATTTTCACTACAAAATTGTCAACAAAAATCTATTTGGAGGATTATTGTTCCAACAACCTAATTCCTTTAAGGAACATAGTTATATGTTCTAAACCTAAAAAATGGTAATAAACAAAGAGGTAATTTCTAGAGGAAATTCTAAAAATACTTGTAGAGTAATTAAGCCTTATTGCATAGTCTCAATTGCCGAGCCCTCCCTTTGAGGATTGTGATGTTGATATGGACTTAATGTCTCCCTCTTTTATGCAAGGTGTTCTACTCAACACCCCTCATGTACGCTAAATATGCCCCTTTATGTGTGATGAAACAACATTAAGAATTTTACCATTTGGATTAAGATGGATCTAGAAAGGAAGTGTGTTTAGCTAATTCACTAAATACAAAGGAAGAAGTCTAAGCAGTCTAAGATTTTTACCTTTTCAAGTTTCCATTACGAGAATCTAATCAAGTAATCTTTATTGAAATTATAAATTTGGATTGATGAAAATGTTGTTTTTAATGCACAAATGGCTTCAACGCCCTCATATACCCACGATATAATTGTACAATGTTATATTTGATATTTACAATTCCATCAATACTAGATTTTAGGTCAAAAAAAATAGTTTCCCTTCCTGTTATTCTAAATGGATAGAAAAAGGCCATTTCATAATGTGTTTATACTACTCCAATAAAAAATATTACACCAACCATAAATTCATTGATAAATTTGAAGCTCATGGAGAAGGTTTTAAAAAATGTTGAAACTATCATGAAAGTTTGAAGCATCAAACACTTCACAACTATCCAAATGACTAAATGTATGTCTCATTATTGTATCATTATATATATTTTTATAAATAGCATCTCCTCTTTTTATTTTTATTTCTTATTCTTCTACTTCGTCTTTTTTCTTTGAAGGTGGAAAAACCAATCATAACCCAGTTGTCTACTAGAATTGAGGACAACCATCACTGGTTGCTAAAATAGTATCTCATTTGTGTGTCAAAATTTTAATATAAAATAACATATTTTAAAATAATCGATTAAACATACAATAAACAATATCTTTCATTCAAATATGTTTGACAATAAGTTACAATTTTAATAAATGAGAAATTACAATTTTATAAATGGAGATTTTTGGATTTATTTATTCAATCTATTTAATATTGAAATTTCAAGGAGTCGCTTAAATTTGTATCATTTTTCTTTGGTTTTCAATTTCAGTTTTCAAAATTTATTGATACAAAACTTTGATCGAATTCTCAACAATCAAGATTTGTAAGATCCATTATTTTTTGGTTGGATTTGGGGATTTGTTTCCTCATATCCCCCTATATAACTACTAGAATCACACCAAGATTTGGAGTTAATGAATTATTGCTCATGAGACATTTCACTCCAAGGTTTCATCAATCCCCCACACACTCACATCTTCTGGTCCCCTGTCTCTTTAATTTAGGTAGCCTCTTGAAAATTTATACATGTTTGTCTCTCCCACTCATTTATTTATAATAGAAAACCTTGACATCTTTAAAAAACCATTAAATTTCCAAGGAAAAGCATTAACATCTTTAGAAAAAAGTGGATGACCAAGACTAAGAAAAATGAAAGAGTCTTGAAATGGAGACCTTATAAATTTAGAACATAAATAAATAAATAAGTGAAGTAGGCAAACAAATTTGATATCGTTGATTACAAATTTCTAAGTATATTTCAATGAATATTATAATCTGGTAGTTTTGAACTTTCAATTTGATATGCGAGCACCCACCACCTATGCCCAAACATGTGGGAATGGAACAAATATTGGGAATTTACTGTGCATGGTCACGTGAACATTGTTGGAACCATGAGCTCATGAGAGATGGATCAATTCCTAAGAACCTTGATCTTGTTTTCCAACATTCACACTTGTTGGACCTCGAAATCTCCTTCATACTACACTTGGATTATAGTCCAATAAATGTGTTTCATGTGTCTTTGTTGAAAAATTATGTGCATGATCCTAACCATGTGATTGATTGGACTTTGATCTGGGTGGAGCATGAAGGGGACTTTCAGGTGGAGATAATGTGCATCATGGACCAGAAATTCAAAGTGCTCAAGAACCGGGCCATTAGCCTAGTAAAGGACCAATGGACCTGCTAAGGTCCTGAAGACACCACATGGGAGAATGAAGTGGCCATGTAGAAGGAGTATCTGCATTTTTTTAATATTTTGAGAAAAATTGAATATACACTTATATGTAAATGCGTTGAAGAAAATAAAAAGATAAGGGGGAGGGGAATGCAATACCCCAGCTTGATCCCTAAGTTGTAAATATGTTCATATGATATATAGTTTGGTGAGAAAGTATGATTTTGGGTCAAAGTGCTTGTAATGCTCAAAGGCCAGAGAGCTTATCAATGTAATTGTACATAAACTATCATTAATAAAATACATCATGGATGTAGACCAGACATACAAAGAGTATGGGGAGCTAGGACTTCATGAGAGGGAAAGGTAAGGAGGCTAAGGGACTTAGGAAAGGGGATAAGCCAAGAATATAATCAAGTATTCCTAATACTAAGTCCTAATTTCATGTCATATCCTAAAGTTCCCAAGTGGTGGGAGAGTGGCTCTTTGTGTGTCACTTGCCACAGAAGAGCCATGCATATTTTAAGTGAGGATATTAATGGAAAATGTGTTCATTATTTTCCATTATTTCCATTGTATTTGGAGTTCATACTTGGGATTTGAGTTAGTGAGAGCCACCAAGACCCTGTGACATTTTGAACCCTGTGAAATATAGGTGAATTATGTTGAAAATTCTCCTTGGGTTTCCTTGGGGAAGGTTGGAACCCTGGAGGGATAATTGTATGAGTAGGTTACCATGGTGTGAGGCCTAAAGGGTGCCTAGAGACTCCATTATTGCAAGTGGAGTTCCCACAACCACAACTCTGAGAATTCCTAGATGGCCTTTGTTGGATCCATATAAATGAAGGGGGACAACCTGAGGGACTGCAAAGCAGAGAAGGGGGTACACTTACTTAGGTTTTGTAGGTTGAGGGGAATGAGAGTTTTCTAGTTGCAATTGTTGCAAGATTTGTGTACCCTATCCTAGTTTTATACCATTGTTGAATATTCGACCAAAGTTAGCCTTTAGGAGCCTTTTCCCTAGTGGATTCATAGCCCCATTTCATGCATGATCTTTTGTTGATAGAAATGAAGCATAAAATTCTATGGTTGGGTGGAAAGTCTAAAGTTTATAACCTGTTGGTGGAATTTTACAAAAGATACGTGCTATGGTTATGGTTTTATATGCTTCCATTGTTATGTATGTATTTTATTTTATGTTTTGTTATGGATTGATGTGTTTATGAATAATTACTTGTTATTGCATGGTATACGTGTAATTGTGAGTGCATGGCATGGTATTAGGAATATGCATTTTATAACATAGCATAAGTTATGATACAAGAGCAAGAGTGAAGGCCTTGTTATGTTACATTTTGGTATTAGAATAATTTGGTATCATAACAATTTATGTGTAAATGTCAGCTTATGGTATGGTTGGAGAGAAAATTGTTGATGGTATCAAAGTAAAGTTATGAGTCAGGTTTAAATAAATTTGAAGGTACAGTTCGTGCATAGTCAAAATTGTAGTAATGTGGCCCAGAGGTGGGGTCTAGGTTGCATTACAAAAATTGTAGTAATGTGCCCTAGAGGTGGGGTATAGGTTGAATTATAGATTCTCTGTAATGCAACCTAGACCCCACCTCTGGGCCACATTACTACAATTATAACTATGTACATATTGTTCCTTAAAATTTCTTTAAACCTGGATCATAAATTGTTACGGAATATTCCCCCTGCTGACAGGTGAAACTTCCCTTGGATTGTTAGACCCCTATACCAAGACAGAAAGAGTACAAGTAAACACTAACATCCATTTAAACGCATATAGAACAATCAAATATAGGAGAGAAAGGATATGATGTACCTTTTTTGACGTTTTTCCTTGTTGCTTCCAATCCTTGAGTTTGATCTTAAAACTCCCTGGCGCAAACTGAGATATGAAATGGACAAAAAAGGGAAACAACTATCTCATACTCTAATTTATTAGATAAGACAAGTCTGTCTATAAATATTAGAGCAATACTAGACAAGAAAATGTAACAAGACACAAACTTGAAGGAAACAGGCCAAGTATATATTGAATGAGAACCAATAAGAACATACTTATAGACCACGATTGATGTTGCAACAACCTCTCTAATATCTCCTCACCCAACCCTTGCATGAATGAATCAGGATCAAAATAATGATTCTTCATTGATTTCTCCCCCCTTTTCACCATGGAAATACCTCCAACTTATAGGCTTTGAGAGGCTCAACCACCTTGAGTATTTTTGGAATTTGTTGAGGATATGCCTCCATAGGTTATGATTATTTCCTTAGATAGAGCCATGGAGTAGTACTCAATCCAAACAAACCCCATCCTTTCAGAGTTTTCCCTTAGAATAAGGTGGGATTCACCATGGTTTCATCCAACCAACAATGGCTCTCCCTTAAAGATGAATACAAAGCACCATGGCACCCCCTTAGCATGGTATAGAGAATTGGCACTCCCTAAGCATGGGCAGGGGAGCGCTAGTCTTCTTAAATTCCAAAAAATGGTCAAAATCCCAAGTGAAAAAGTATGTTTTGACTGACAAATGATGGGGATTTCTCTTCCTACATGATTTAGGGGTTGTGAAAAGTGTTTTCATGGTGTCTATTGAGTTGCGACACTTACCAAAAGTGTATGAGGAATGTTACGAAAATTATGACACTTGCGACAATTTGGGTGTGACACTTACGACACTTGCAACACTTAGGATGTGACGTTTGTGCCACATGTTACACATTATTCAAGTGTGGAAATTTTACGTGAAACAGATTGCCCCCCAAAGTGTGAAGTAAAAAGAGGAAATTGATGGTCGAAGCACTTTACAGATTCTTCAATGCAAGGGTGATGGAGTCGGAGAACCTGGTAGAAGCTTCAAATAATCATCCACCAGTATAAATATATGTTTCATTCTCAAAGAAAGCATACCTATCCTCAAAATATAAATGACTCAAAGAATGGTCGTCAACCAATACATTGCAGATCCATAATGATATCGACTATGGATATGGCCACCAAAGATACAATGTGGATCCATTCCTCCATGAAATGAACTGATCACATCCATGAAAAAATACACAATCGAGAAATGATATGACAATAACATAGCCACAGACCAATACAAAGTGGATATATCTATATCATTCAAATGATATCCATTGCAACCTAGGAAAATCACGGAACAAGGTGAGTACTCAACCTAGGGTCTTCGTCCCAATCCCAAAATAGTATGATTATATCCATGTGAATAGATGATTTGATGTCGAACATGGTAGAAAATGCTTGATTATCAGTCATTGATATATACCATTAAATAGCACGAGGTCAATGACTCCCAAGTAACCTATAGTACATTTCAACGAATGTAAATAATAAGTTGAAGTCTAACATCCATGGAATAAATCGATCAGGGGTCATTCATGTAAACCCACTGTCAAAAGCGAGGAGGCATGCCATTGAGGCATGCAGGTTCCAAGGTACTACTATGTTTCTAAGTCTAATTCTCAGATAATGTGTTGAACTCAATAGGAAAAGACTCATTGAAGGAGGGCCTTGATGTATCCCCCATCATCGACACAAAAATGTCATAGGAAAGTGATATGAGATGGTGGATTAAATGAATATGGACTGACAAAGGAATGGAAAATGGTAATACTGGAGATGGTTGGTCTGGAATAAAAAATTACCTTGAACATTATCAGGCACGACACAATACTTGGCAGCGTTGAATCATTTGAGAAATGGACCAAAACATTGTGTGATGATCACTGAGGCACTGTTCGGGTGAGCCAAAGGAGTAACAAGACTCATGGGATTAGTATGACTGAAAGGAAAGTGAATTAACAAATTGTGAGGCGAGATGAAAACAGGTGCCATGTTCAAGGGAGACAACGAAATATGCCTTAAAGGTTTCAATACACTTGACCCACTTCCTTCAATTCCCCCCCCCCCC
>SNQJ01S0019372.1:488045-498769 GCA_010110895.2 Picea sitchensis
CTAAGAAGTCCTCTTACATTTATTATATCTAATTACCCATTTATTATATCTAACTACCATAGTGGGCCTTATTTAATAATATAGTGGACCTAGTCCACCTTACATTGAATGACCTACACTATTATCACTATGGGCCCTCTGGGGCCCCCCACTACCTCTCTAGCTACCTTATATTCCATCCCCCTTATGAAAGCATTGTCCTCAACGCTTGATGTACAACCATATACCAGGGTCCCATGGATAATTGTGGACCATACTGTTGAAGAAGATTGGAGAACCAAGGTCCCATGTAGAAAGGAAAACCACCATGCTGAAGTAGTCCAACCACCATTGTAAGCCCGGGTCCCATGTCCAAGTGCTCATGTGAACTCACCGTGGAAGATTTTGGAACCCAATAACCAACTCAAAATGATGCTCCAAAGACTGACACCTATCATGTGGATCCAAATAAGAATATCCATCCACATAGTGGAAAAGGCTCGTAGCAAAATCTGGAAGGAATAATACCACTGTAGAATATGCAGAATGGACACTGGTAATAATCATTGGCTTTCAATTTGTCACATTGATGCTCTCTACAAAAGGTGGAATAGAGTCATTAAATAAAATATGAAAGTGGTTGTCATCCCAAAAATGACAACTATCCATATACCAATCATCACAATCGGCCTCAAAATCATACCAAGCATACATTTCTTGATTATATTCATCCCTGATGTCCACCATAAGAAATATATGTTGCATGTTATCTAATGAATCTCGAATACTACAGAAACTATCATTGAGGCCATTTCCAAGGTCATGCAATCTAGCATTCAATGTGTCATACAATTTGGATTTGAATGCTTCAAGAATTCCCTTGAGGGTTTGAGAGGAAATAGCCATATGAGCACCCTATGAACTCTTCGGTCCCACATTTTTCATGAAAAAACCCAAAAAATAGAACAATAAGTTACTGCAGAAAATTGCGGTGTTTTCCGGAAAAACCCTGAAAAACTGTTGAATTTAAAATTCTCATGACTTCAGTTTCCGGACTCCGTTTCGGCTGATTTTTTTTTGAAATTGGGTAAAATTGTGAGAGGAACTCATAAATGTAATTTATTTGGGAAAATTCAGCCTCCAAATGATACAGAAATAAAAAAAAAAAAAAATTGTGCCACCGTCCGCGGAAAAAACCCTGAAAAATTGTAGATTTTAAAACTTCAATATCTTGACTTCCCGGGTTCCGTTTCGGACGATTTTTTTTTTTTAATTGGGTTTTTTTCTGAGAAGGAAGAGAGATTACAACCAGATGCCTTGATGTCATAAGTTTCCTTCCAACATTTCCTTGCTTCCCACACACTTCTTGCTCCAAGGATTCTAAGACCATGGATCTGATAGCTACTCACAATCTATCTTGACAAAGAAAAGATCAAAGCCAATCTAACCAAGCTAACAAGCTCAAAGAATTTCCAATCCAATCAAGCTTAATCGTGAGCCAAGATAAATTTATCCATGAGATATCCTCTCCTTTTATAAGATGAAGAGGATAAGGTGAGGAGGTTAGGATGATCCCACTAAATCATGAAAGCAAGTAAGATCCAAATCATTCAGAGGCCACCTCACCATAGAAGCTTATCCTTCTAGAACCATCAAGAAAATGTTTATTTTTCCCACATACGAAGGCCGCCGCGACCTGGCTATAGTGTAGCCTATGGAAAGTCTGTGCCCTAGCTATAGTGCAGCCTATGGAAATCAAGAATTTCCACACCCTAGCTATGGTGCAACCCATGGAAATCCTCCAAAATAGGATTTTACAGAGGAAAACACAATTTCTTCTCTCATGAAAAGTTATTCTCTCTTCTTTCTTTAGGAATTCAGGCTACTGACCCCTCTAAAGGCAACAGATAGGTTTACATCATTAACGGACATAGGGATGATGAAAATAATGTGTAACAAAGAGCCCCCCAAAGTATGAAGTTAGAACATAGTGATAGCTAAAATACTTTGTCGAGTGTGTGTAGGGAACAAGGAACACGTTGGTTGGAAACTTGTCAACAAACAAGGAAACATAGTACAATAATATATCATCACTGAGGTAGGCATTCCCATACTCAAAATACAAATGACTCAAAGCATAAATGTCGACATGCAAATATCCATGTCAAGTAAGATAGGTCATGGCCACCAAACATACACCGTGGATCCATGTCATTATGACTCAAATCTGAACATAGCCACCAAAAATACACTATGGATCTATGTGTTAAAGACTCAAATTTGAACATAGACACGAGACATACAATGTGGATATATGCAATAGTACATACTGAATATACTCCAACACAACCTGAATCTGTTAGAAAGATTCAGGGTCTTCATCTCCACCACTCTATAGTATGAATCTAACCATGCGAATACATGTGCTGAAGTCGAACATGGTAGAAACCTCTTGATTACCAGTCATTAGTGAATACCGTTAACAAGTGCGAGGGAAATCACCATTAATGTCAATGACTCCCAAGGCACTCTAGTACAATCCAACGGGTGTGAATTAATGAGATGAGGTCGAACACTCAGCGGAATCTCTCGATCAGGGGTCAACAATGAAAACCCATTGTCGAAAGCGAGGAATCCTACCATTGAGGCATGCAGGTTCCAAGCTACCAATAAGTTTCTAAGTCTAATTCCTAGATAATGAGTTGAAGTGGACATGAATAGACTCATCACAGGAAGGCATTAATGTATCCTCCATCAATGACACGAAACAAGTAACAAGATTTGATGTAGATCAAAGTAACGAGTGATTCAAGACTGACTCAAGGATGGTCGATGCAATAGAAGGCTTAAGGACTACAGAAATGGTCAACGCAATAGAAGGATTTATGGGTTGAACATCTCTTTGAACATATTGACAAAACGACAACTATCTTGGAAACACTGACTCAACAATAGGGATCAAAGACCAATTTGTAATCTTATAAATGAGTATGATCAAGAGACAAGCAGATTTTCCAACCTAGACACAAAGCGAGTGAAAGGGTATCATGTTCAAAAATTTACTCTTCCATAGAATACAGGTTTAGACACATTTATTTCCCAATTTTTCCCCCACCATTTCTTGTGAGTACCTCTTTATTTTTACGCAAGCTTGAGGAGGATAACATATGCTTGTAAATGTAAGCTCATCCTTCAGATGAGTCCTTCAGAGTATGTTTAACGAACCCAAAGAAGGAGTGGTTCAGTCCCATATGGGTCTTTCGATGCTTGTTTAACAAGTACAAATATAGAAAACTTAGGGGGTTTTCATATTTATAGAGTCAGAAAAACACTTAAAGAGAACTCTCTCAGTTCTTGTTTCATAAAGTAGTTCGATGGGACTGAAAAAGTTATAAACTATCGCCCATCAAATGTTTTCTTCAGATACTTTTATGAGCATGAAAAGAACAAGGTCGCTCAACAATCTTTTCATGATTAGAGAGTCTAAAAAGAGCTTAAAGGAAACTCCAGGGGGTTCCTTTTTCGTATAACCTTTACGAGCCCAAAAAAGTGATAAAAGTTTACTCAATTACATTCTCATCGACTTACGAGCATGAGAAAGAACAAATACTAAGCTCGGTAACTTATTCTCATGTATTTACGAGCATGAGAAAGAACAAAGACTAAGCTCAGGATTGTTTTCATTTTTACACAAGATTTAAAACAAAACAAAAGTATGCTTGGAATAGATTTTAATTTTTACACAAGTTTAAAATCTAAACAAAACTATGCTTGGACCTGGTTTCATTTTTACACAAGCTTGAACCAAAGGGAACTATGCTTGAGGTAGGAGGTTTTATTTTTACACAAACTTGAACCAGAGGAAACTATGCTCGAACTTCCCAACACATAACAAAGGTATGGGCGGTACTTAGCCCCCGGCTTAAGAAGCTAGTGACTCAACCTCAGCATGAAGTCTAGAGGCTGAAAGCAAATGCCCCCCAAGCTTCGTCTCATCCGACATCACAGGCGAATGAAATGAAGCTTCAAATACTAGAATTGACTCAAACGGAGAGGGGGAAGTTGTTTCATTTTTTAACAAGCTTGACATAGGAGAAGAACTATGCTCATGAATCTAGGTGTAATCCCCAGACCATTGCTTCATTTTTTAACGAGGTTGAAACAGAAACAAGAACTATTCATGTAGTTGGTTTCATTTTTTAATGAGCTTGAAATCAAAAAACCATCCTCAACTCTCCTCTCGATCACAGCTTCCAAGAGGACAATGCTCTGGAAGGACACCATGTCAAGGGACAAAACATGGTCATGGCTTCCAAGATATCTTCACTTGACAGAAGAAACACACTCTGGAAGGAACACATGTTGAGGGCCGCAATAGGGGTAAGGAGATCAAACTCTAAAGACCCTATCGAAGAGATAACCATGTCAACTACCGGATCTAGGTCATCAGAAGTTGAAGTCATGGGAGACAACGCCACATAATTAACATGTGGTAGGGGAGATACCGTCTGCATATAAGAACCATTTAGGGAGGTAATCCAGTCAGGACCGATGAATGAAAGTTGATCAATAGTCACCATTCTTTCGTCGTGATGGAAAGACATCACGGTAAAAAAAGTGGACACAATAGCTTTCATGGCATAGACATAATCCCACCCAAGGAGTAAAGAAAAATTCAAGGCGTCTTGGACTACCATGACATCAATAAAGATAGTTTTCCATCCCAAAGTTACAGGAAACTAAGGAAGGGTCCCTAAAGGTTGACTGATTCTTCTATTAAAAGCTAACAAATTTTCCATAACCGAGGCAAGCTAAGGACAACCCAAAGCATGCCAAGCAAAAGAGGACAAAATGCTAATGGATGCACCTTCATCTATCAACGTCTGAGAAACTTTCTGACCACAAACTTGCACTATAATCTAGAAAGGAATGTGAGAGGGAAGACGAGGTCTAGTTAGCACACCCCAATGAAAATGGATGGCCTCATTACTAGGAGAAGGTTCCACGGGAGAATGAGGAATACCCCCCGGCATGGTAGAGTCTGTATCAACAAGAAAAATGTGGGCAATATTAGGTTTACTCTCGAGCGGGAGAGTAGGATCAACCAATGATGAGATCGGATTCACCACTTGGGTTGCATTCTCCAAGGGGAGAATGGGGTCGACGGGTGGAAAAAGATCGACTGCTTGGGTTTCACTCTCTAACAAGAGAGTGCAAACGACCAAGGATGGGATCGGATTGACCACTTGGTCAACTGGTTCAACCAAGGACGTGACCAGATTGACCACTTGATCAACCGGACTGATCGACAGGGGAACCGAATTGATCATTCCATCAACTATAGGTGGGTTGAGATAAATCTTGCGATAATCATCTAGAAGTTGAGGTGGTGAAATGGTCATGTCTTCTAGTAATTTTGAGGCTTCGTCCATACGAGGGAAAAGGTGAGTTAGATGATTCCCTTTGCATAACATACACGGGAACTTGGCTCTACTTTTCTTATTCCCAATGGTATTTTGACTAGTTGACGGGGGGTCATCAACATGTTGTTCAGAGGCTGACGACATGGGTTGGCAAGGGTATGTAGACCATGCTTCTATAACCTTGGATAGACCAGGGCAATCCTTAAGAAGATGTATACCCTTACAAATCATGCAAGGGTAATTGGGTTTATAGGTTGTTTGGGTGTTCTTGACATCATCAACACTCCCAGCATGATTAATAGTAACCAGTTTCTTTCCAACACGTCTGACAGTGGTTGGAATTTTAGATCCTTGTTTGTTTTTCTTCTTTTTCTTCTTTTGTTTCTTCTTCTTATTATTCACCAAGTTACTAGCTTTAGAGCTTTCACTCAGTGAAGAAGATGAAATGGTAGAAGACCTTGCAAGTGGAGAAGGTGAGGAAGATCTTACGGGTGAAGAAGGTGAAGGATCAACATGAGATTGATGTCCTTGGGGGGAAGTGCTTACAACCAAATAACTAACTGCATTCGGGATTACCTGGGTGGAAAACAACCATACCAGTAATCCAATTATGAGACCCAAAAGGCTCAAAGTAGTGATGTGAGGAGGACCATTGTTTCCATAAGAAGGAAAAACAAAAGGTTCTCCTCGAGGGGTTCCTTCATTGGTCATTTCTGGAACCGACGCCATCAAATAAAAATCCAATCTAGAGTCCACTAGGGAAAACAAACAGCACATGCTAAAAATCTAGTAAGAAAGTAAGCAAACAAAACCTTCTCACAATGAGCACACTAGTTGGTGATGAAATCCAACGTCGCATGAACAAAGTAAGAAGGGGTTCAAATAGAGCAGGTGGAAAATTTACGTTGACGACATGCTTAACGAAATTACACCCTGGTGCAATATCTCACACATAAACATGGGTATACCCTCCAAAGAACTCGAGTGAGTTTGGCCAACGTCGATTCCAGGTACCGTGAAGACTTTCCCCTCCACAGTCACCTTGTGTAAAGACCCTGAAGAGATAGGCCACTAAGGTTACCAATCACTATAATGATTCCTGGGGAAACAACTGACAGTCCAATCCACACGTAAGGGCAGGGTATCTAGTCTGAAATCAACTTGAAAGGCTTCCACTTATCATTGTGGGTATACCTTCAATAAACCCCCATAATACACGCAATCTCTACACCAAAACCAACAAAGCAGGGTGAGTAAATCTGCCAGTCTCAATGTGACCTCATGATTGAACCTTGTGTTAGAAGGGCTTCCCAGGAAAAAATGTTATAAGTGGATTTTGTCGCTCCCTAACTCAATATTCTATGTTTTTTTGTAGCTTTCGAAAGTTATCTTTCACACCTATTCCAAAGACCTACAACAAATCTAATGTAGGTTTTCTACCATAAAGTATAAAAATGTTTAATCAATTTTTATAAGAACTTTATTTTTAAGGTTGTTGTTACTCAAGAGGAAAATGGCATTGACAATATGGTGTTTTGACCGACTTGAAAGTTATGCAAAGAGATGAAGATGCAATCTTTTCATTTTGATGAAATCTATGCTACGAGAAGGAGAAAACATTTATCATTCCCAAATGTATAATGTCTCAAAATTTTACTAAACTCATCAATATCAATATCTTCAATAAATGAGACAAAGAGACTGTACAACAATGCACGATTCATGGGCCCCTCAATGCACAATTCATGGTCCCACCAAAAATCATGCAATTTCGCTACTTCAAATGCAAGGATCTCCCCAAAATTAATGCAAAGTAAGAGAATTAAAACTTTGTTTCAAAGATAGCTAAAAGCAATAGCAAATCTATATAAAACAAAGAAACCCAAACAATTTTTCTCTTTTAACATGAATTATTCAATAAAAGAAAAAGAAGTTCTTTCACCAAACAATTCTAAAGAGAAACGATGCTTTGTAACAAAAAGACACTCAAAGGAAGAGATCAAATCTTTCAAAAGCAAACAAAGAAAAAATAAGGCAAGGATGGCTAAAAACAGATCAAAACTTTTTCAAGCGGACTGTAATAAGACCCAACAAATCACCCCAGAACCATATCACAGATCTGGGCAAGGAAAACACCATCAAAAAATCAAATTTTTCACAATTTCCGCAGGCTGGAAGACTAACACAGTGCGGAAATCACTGATTTTTCGTGGGCCGGATATGGGTAGGGCACGGAGTTTCTGCACTGGTCAAAATAGTTATGGCACGGAAATCCTAAATCGTCGCACTGTCCCTCAAAGCAAGGTGTGGAAATCAAACAAAAATGGAAAAAATTAAAAATTGAGAAGGTTTTCCAGTGAAGTTTAACAGTGAGAGAGTCAAGCTGGATCTTCTAGTGACTCAGAAAATAGAAACCAAGCAATCAAAGCAAGAAAACAAGGAAAACTAGGAAAACATTTGTTTCCCCAGTGGAGACGACAATTTTGTTATTGGATAAATCGGTAAATGTGTACATAAAATAATCTCCCTAGATCCACCTACATCTAGAACAAAACACGACAAGACATGGCACTTTCCCTAGGCTCTAGTCATTGAATTTACTATTGAACAAAATATGAGAGGCATACCTTTAAGTTTCGCTTCCTTATATATTTGTTGTTCTTGTTTCGCTCCAGTGCTCTTGTGATACCAATCCTTCAGTGAGACACAAACCAACCAAAGTGAAAGCTGAGAGAGTATATTCAATCACAACCTATGCATATGATCAAGGGATTATGCAATAAAATAAAGATAATTCTATGGGAAATAAACATGCCACTGTATTATATTAATAATAGGAAGAGAGATTACAACCATATGGCTTGATTTCGTAAGGTTCCTTCCAACAGTTCCTTGTTTCCCACACAATTCTTGCTCCAAGGATTTTGAGACCATGGATCTGATAGCTACTCACAATCTATCTTGACAAAGCAAAGCTCAAAGCCAATCTAACGAAGCTAACAAGCTCAAAGAATTTCCAACCCAATCAAGATTAATCCCAAACCAAGATAACTTTCTCCATGAGAGATCCTCTCCTTTTATAAGATGAAGAGGATAAGGTGAGGAGGTTAGTATGATCCCACTAAATCATGAAAGCAAGTAAGATCCAAACCATTCGGAGGTCACCTCACCATAGAATCTTATCCTTCTAGAACCATCGAGAAAATGCTTATTTTTCCCACGTACGAAGGTCGCTGCGACCTGTCTATAGTGCAGCCTGTGGAAATTCCGTGCCCTAGCTATAGTGCAACCTATGAAAATCAGGCATTTCAGCACCCTAGCTATGGTGCAGCCCGCAAAAATCCTCCAAAATAGGGTTTTTACAAAGGAAAACACAACTTCTTCCCTCAGGAAAAGTTCTTCTCTCTTCTTTCTTTAGGAATTCAGGCTACTGACCCCTCTTAAGGAAACATATAGGTTTACATCATTAACGGTCATAGGGATGATGAAAATAATGTGTAACACATAGGTTGATGCTCCTTCATCCAATATGGTGTGATGAACATATTGATTGTGAAAAAAAACTTTGAATTGAAATGCAAGCTGATGAGAGAGCCTCGATTTATAATCATCCAGGTTAAACGTGATAGTATTGGATGACTTGGGATCAATGGATGCCAAGAGAGTCCTACGCTGACTAGGGAAGTTTTGTTGAACTTTGAGTTTCGACATTGCAGAAGGTGCTTGGGCTAGATATTTAACTATGTTGTATTTTTTGGTAGCACGAGAGTTGGAATTAAAGGTTTGTTGGGTATGTGTTATATTCTTTGCATGTGTGTGTATGGGCGGGTCAGATTTGACAACTGTGTCTGACGATCCCAACTTCCTTCTACCTTTGTGTCGTGTGCGTCGGGCGCTTTCCTAGGGGGGTCTGAGGGGGGGCAGTTTTTCCCCCCTGGTTACGCACAACATTTGGTTCTAGGTCATAGTACGAAGTCGACAGAGTTCGGGGTAGCACCGTGAAATTTTATTTTTTGGGCAGTTTTTGTTATTTTAGCAGATTTTGCTATTTTTAGCAATTTTCTAAATTAAACCTGGATTAAGGGATTAGGGTTTTGGTAGCTATGGAATACCTAAAATATTGTATATATTGTATGGTGAATGGTGAAATTAATACAATGAAGAGTTGAAAGGTGTGACACCAAGGAAGGATGGTTTTCTCCATGTTAAGGGTTTCCAGTGTTAGAGACCTATAATCATAGGAAACTCGATTCTTTGGTTGTTGATTTGGCATTGATCCTGTAACGAAGGCATCTAGCTCAGTTGATTCCATTTTTCCCTCCATCAATTTTGCCCAATCCTCCATCACCCTGCTGCATTTTTCATCCACCATTGCACCACTCTCTCCCTTGCCCCTTTGCCCCATTGATTACATCTCGCTCGCCACTCATGCTTGCATGAATAAACAAACTTAGGATAATAAACAAATAATTAAGTTAATATTAAATGGTTAGTGGCGTTTTCTAATGCTCATTAGTCTAATAAAGTTTTTTTTCAATAGGATAATTTAAAGTAAAATAATGATTAGATTAATTATTAATTAATTAGTTATTAACTTAGTCTAATTAAGTTAGTTGCTTAGGTTAGTAATTAGTTTAGTGTCTGATTAATTTAAATTAATTAAAAATAAATTAAATAAAAAAGAAAACATATAAAATACATAAAACATAAAACAAAAACACGTAACATAACAAANACACTTGTCACCTCCACATGCCAGCAGACCCCCCCCAAAAAAAAAAATGCTTACCACCTCAGGGGGGTCCGAAATTACCACTTTTGCCAAAAACAAAACCACTTTCAAAGTGTTTTTGACCAGTCGACTTCCGAAGGCATTTCCGAGCAAACTAAGGCGAATTTTGAAAAAACGAGAGAGGTTTTTCTCCGTAACGGGCTGCAGAACAAAATCTCTCTCAGTTTTTTCATAGGTTCCACCAACTGGGAGAATCAAAGCTATCTTTCAGCCTCATTTTTTGGATTTTTGGTTCTATCTGTTACAGTCCTGATTTTGCGGGAGCTGTTACGGTGAGTTGGAGGCGAATTTGGCGAAAACAAAATAGATTTTTTTCCGCAACATACTCATCTACAATAAAATCCTTCATTTTTTCCCAAGTGGCAACATTGAAGAGAAATAGATGTCTGTTCGGACCTCCTTTTTGCAGAAATTCGGCTCGTCTTTCTCTTAAGGTCCTAACCCGCACATAGGTAGATCAATGTATTCAGATGTAATAAAGGTCAATATTAATAAGACCTTTCAATAAAATAGAATAAGGCAGATGTAAG
>SNQJ01S0019372.1:501983-535489 GCA_010110895.2 Picea sitchensis
ATATCATTTGCACATGATTAAGATAGCTAAAGTAGTCATTAACCAAATACAAATTGATATACACAACATGAAACAAAATATTGATATAATGAGAAGCTAAAGCTGTAACAAAACACCAAATTCTGCCTCAGTCTGTATTGAAACTCCATATCCTTGTTCTCCCACGAATGAGGATGATCATTATTACAAAAATGATAGGTATTTATAAGTCTCTCCACAGGGTAAAACCTCCCTGTAGATAATATCAAACTGTTTTACATAATCTGGGAGATATCCCAAAATCAACTAAACTAGGAAACTAAAATGCAAGTGAAATATTTGAAATATCCCCTAACTGCTCATCAAATCCACTGCAATTTCGAATTCATCAGTGAGGTTGCTCAAAATATGCCAACTTTGAATTCACGACCGTTGTAGCTGACTCCACATTTTTAAACAAAATAGAGCCTGTCGTCCTCTGTTTCTTATCAGTGGCTTGCAATTCAGCCTTTTGACTGGTAAGCCGTGCAACCTGGTCCTCCAAAGAGTGAATTATCAACTGTAGCATTGGCACATCAAGATAATATATTTCTAACCACGAGCTACATTGATCACAGGATGGCACTGTAGGTTGAGGCAGAGCAGGAGAGGGTTTGGATGAATGACCGGAGGCTTCACAAGCCAGCTTAATGCTTGGGTAGTTAGGGTTGTTTTGTAGGCAAGGTGGTAGGTTTGACACGAAGTCATACGAGGGTCTGGCACACAAACCTTCCAAATAGGGGTATTCACTAGCCAAGAAATGCTCCACTTCCGAGTCGGAGTCTTCACTTAATACGATAGGGTTAGGGTTGACAGGAGGTTTCGGCTTGTTCCTTGCCATTCGAGAGATTAAATGGGCATTCTTTTTGCCTTTGGTGTTTGCAGTAGGTTTGGCTTTAGGCTTCTTTCCCACAGGCTTAACAGTCTCGACATCCTTGGTCACAGAGTGGGGTAGGTCGATAGGTGAGTCGGGTAAGGGTTTAGGTAAAAGAATACTGTAGGGTACCCGGGTATAGTCTTGTCCTCGGTAACCACAGGTTTGTCAACCTGTGGTGGATTTGAATCCTCAAAATCATTCCGAGCAAGGAAATCATTCCAACAGTCTCCGTGTAACCCCAAATGACAGACAATAATCATTTTAACCAGCCCATAGTGAAAGAGGCTGCTATCAGCCTGGTTCCTTTTGTATTTCTTAGACATTTTAAACAGGCTTCTAAGCAAGTAATAGGGCATATTGAGCTGATAACCCATAAAAACCATAAGAAAACGAAGGTGGTGTAAGAAAACAAACCCGTACCAACCTTTGCAGGTGATAAACTGTTTGATAATCATCAATAAATCATGCCAACGTTGTTTCAGCATGGTCACGGGCAAACCTTTGTCACAGGAGCTAACCTTACGCGACTGAAAGAGAAGAGTCCAAGGGACCTCTTCCACTTTGCAATTCTTGGACCATCGTTGTCCAGTGGCAAGCAAACACGTGGCAAGACTGATAAACTGCTCGTCAATTTGCAATTGAACACCTCCGACCTTGGCTCGACAGCCATCAAAGGTCATGGTGAATTGCCTAGCAACGCAGAGGTTAAAACCATCAAATTTCTGTATGAACGGGAGCCACCCATTGTCTTCGAGGTCACTGCGGGCACTGTCGAACATCAACAGAGCCTAGCTGCCATTAGGTTCAGCCCTCACTACTGGAGCCATGGTGCGAACACATCGTAAGGGTTTGGTTCGAAATCATCAACACACAGGAGCAGAGTCATTTGGTCTAACCACAATGAACGATCAAAGGGGAAGCATTAATGTGCACATGTGAGGGTGGTGGAATTATTCACCGCCATGCATAATAGTAATGGCAAAGTACAACCGCCAATTAATCCTCTGTTCAATCAATCATAACACAAAACCATATCATTCGTATAACCAAAGAATCAAACGATGAGTAATATGCCAACGCGCCATTAACCATAGATTTTCAAACCATTGTCATTCAACGTGGAATCAAACCCAAATGTTAAATATGCGCCATCGTATAAGTGTGTAATCAAAGTTTTTAAAACATTGTGACAATCGATTTCATAAAATTGACAAGCCAAGAGCTATATAAATTTTAACATAAGGATCACATTATATATATAAAAATAAAAATAAACCATGACCCCTATGTAATTCAATGACTAGGCAAGTCTCAAAAATATAAATCCATATGCTCAATGCCTTACTAGTTTAATAAAATCCAGTTGCACAATCAAAGTAATAATAGGCAAATAGGCATAGTTCTAAAATCCTTACAGACCCATAATGATAAACCAAAGGTAAGTGCCAATCAAAATATCAATGCAAAGATCATGACAGTTCAAATAACAATGGAGGATTTTTCACGCTTATAGTCGTGAAAACTAAATGGAGACCAATTTGCAGTTTAGAAGACATAGGTGTAGGCAGCTTATAGGGCAATGGAAAAAATTGAATTGGCTGCCAACACTGTCATCGTTTTCTCCACTCATGAATATGATAAGAAATGTGTACATCGTTCTTCTGATGAAGGAAGGTCAAAATTTTCATTCAAGTTTCGTATCTAATTGGAAGTTGAAAATGGGTGAGGAAAGCCATTGCAAGAGAATTGAAATCTTGAAAAGATCCTCATTGTAATTCAATATACTATTTTGTTGTGAATCCCATAAGAGTACGCTAGAAAATACATAGTCGAATAGATTCATCCTTCAATGAGTTTGATGATCACCAAAGATGAAATCTCTTGACATGGTTATTCAGATATTCTCTAGGTTTATCGTCAAAATTTGGGATATTCGATGGTAACTTGGTAGGAATTACTGGCTAGAAAGGAGAATGCAATATAGTACCATTCATTAACCTCAATAGGTTTGGGAGACCTAAAGTATCCAGAAAAGGTAATTGTCAATTACCTTGAGGATAATATTGGTGAGGCATGGGAACACCAGTAGAACCATAAATGGGTTGTTGTGGGAAGTTGTACCCAGAAGGTCCTCCCATATATGGTTGTTGAGGATTTTGGTAAGCAAAATCATGATTCATTTTTTGGGGAATTTAGGCAAGAGATGAAGGAAAAAAAAATTGACCCTGAGGAAGATAACTAGTTTGACCTTGAGGAGGATAACCAATTTGACCCTGAGGAGGATAACCAATTGGTCCATGTGGAGGAAAAGATGATAGAATCTAAGGACCCCAAGTGGGATTCAGGACACTTGGGAATGGTTATCCAAAGTTCATTCCTGAAGGGTTAGTATTTAAATATCCTTATTTTGGGGTTGGATTAAAATATCTTCCTTGAGGTGGTGGATTAAAATATGCTCCCTAAGGTGGTCCCCAATTTTGTTGTGGGTTTCTGAAGAAAGGACCTGGAACTTTCCCCCATGTCATAGGTTGGTTCATGACCAAGACTTGTCCACTAAATGAGGGTTTCCCCCCCCCGTAGGAACTTGTCCACTAAATGAGGGTTTTCCCCTGGTATGGATTTTTCCGCTAAATGAGGACTTCCCCCCAGTAGGTATTTGTCCCCCAGTCAGGACTTGTGATATGACAGGGTATTGCATTCTAAGATGGGAAGGGGTCCCAACAGGATTTTGTGGTGTGAATTAAGTTGTTTATTGGAGAGGCATCATTGGTGTAATCATCATAGTTCTTTGTAAATGAATATGAATAACAAGACCTATATCACTCGATATTTGACTTGAATTAGTAGCAGTATTAAGTGTTGGTCCTATGGGATGACCAAGGAAATGACTCGATGGTTCTGCACCTGCACTAGTAGTGACAGGTGTATGTGGAGGGGAAAAAAATGGTCAATTCAAATTGAATCTTTCAAAAATATCATGGCCCGATGGAGTTCTCCACACAACATGAACAAGAGTTTGACTTGGATCTACCATTTATGTAGTGCAGACAAGGGTTTTATACTCTTCACTTGTGTTGGGTTGTTCTGATTCCATATCAATTATTTCAAATGGCCTAGATGGTAATCTAGGATAATCTTCAAGTATGATATTTCCTAAAGAATCTACTTCGACAAGAATTGGGTCAAGAGTATCGGTCAATGGTGGGATTATATGAGGGAAAAATCCTTCCTGAACTATTATAATTAATCCCTTAGGATGTTCAATCAAATGAGTAGTAGCACTCCCAGGGTCATAATAGTTTTCTTCTTCGACAACTTCTCCACGAGAAGCATCTTTAGGTGAATTAGGAGGTAAGGGTTAGTATCCTTCTAGAGTAAACCCTTACATCCTACGTGATCGAAAAAGACCTTTGTCAACCACAATACCAATCCTAAGGACAACCAGGGAGAACAAACAACACTCACTAAAAATCTAAAATATGATCAAGTAAACCAATAACATCTCACAATGAACTTACTAGTTGGTGATGGAATCCAACATCGCGGGAATAAAGTGAGAAGGGTATGTGATTGAGCAGGTGGATCAATTACATTGGTGATCTACTTAATGGAATTACACCTTGGTGCAAGTTTCCTCATGGTCTATCCATGGGTTACCCTCCAAGGAGCCCGAGTGAGTTTGACCAACGTCTAACCTAGGTACAACAAAGACTCCCCTTCATCATCACCTTGTGTATAGTTCCTAAGGATTATGGCCACTAAGGTCACCAACTCGCAATCAGCCTCCGAACGGGTACAATCAACAATTGGGATCGAATGTATGGGAAGGATATCAAGTCTGAAATTATTTTAGNGGACCAAAGACAAGAGGACCGGTAAACTCCTTAGGACCTTGAACAGATTCAAGATTCATGAAGCATCGATACCTAATGAAGTCGGTGACACTTCAAGAAGACACCCATGTATACGATATTTCTGCTACATTTGGTTAATCTTTGGAAGGGAAATATTCACTTCTCTATTGCGCATGACCTCATTTTTAACCCTTATGTGAGAGGGGGTTCCGACTATGCATATACAAAATTTAGATTTTTCTCTCCCTATCGCAAGATTGTATGTGTGTCTTTAATGCTTTGGAGAGTTAAACTTACATCCTATTCCAAATCTCTATCCCTAGTCTAATGTTGGTGCATAAAGCCCTAAAAATAAAATTTGCTAGATCACTTTTAATTAGCGTTTGATTTTATGGTCGTTCGTTACTCAAGGGTGAATGGTAGTGAAACTCGTGATGTTTTTGAGACTCGACTCCAAAAAGAAAGAAAAACGAATGAGATGAAAACGTTTTTTTTTTATGAACTTATATTTATGGGAAGGATAGGAGTTTCTTTATTTTTATCACTAATAAACACGCAAAAGAATGCAACACTTAATGCAATTTGTTCCCAAAAAAGAATCCACACATTTGCCAAATTATCAACAGAAAATATTTCAAGTTTCAAAGACCAATGCATGTAGAGTTATGCAAATTCTCTTTATTTTATTTTTAGATGCAAGAAATGATGTGCTTCTAATGCTTCTTTCTTTCAACAAAAATGAAATAGTTCACAACTAAAATGACATAGAACAGGAAGAAAAATATTATTCAAACAAAGATACTCACAAAAGAAATCAAATAAAATCAAACTTACTCAAACAGAGATCCGAAGAAATCAAGAAAATCACACTTAACAATATTTGAAAAATGATCAGCAAGAAATGATATCAAAGCTAGGTTGTGGTAAGCAATCGAGTTTCAATTCATTAAATCAAAGCAAGAATGATAAGGAACTCAATGAAAAACGAACCCTTGCAGACTCTTCCAATCAGTCAAATAACTAATGATCTTGTGAAACAAGGACTAAACGAATGAAAGGTAAAATAAATCAATCTTGCAATATAGAAGGATTTTGCAAGCTCAATAAATATGAATAATAGTTTCTCAAACCAAACAAATCCAAAATACAATTTGAGGAATCCTAGGTTAAAGCCTCTTATCAACAGACTGATCAGAACTTGGAAAAACCTTAAGATTCTCACAAAAAGGAGAGGGTGGAACTCTTGTATTCAAGGAGACAGATCACTATAGTGCTCCCTATAGGGCTCTGGGGTAGTTCCAGTCTAACAATGGTGCCCTGGTACTCACTGCAGAGAAGGGCCAGTTCTGGAAAATATGAAAAAAGTGATGAAAAGACTAAAAACTCAGGAAAACTCAAGCAATGGTTTTGTCAAGCTTCCAATAAAGAAGAGGGAAGAGGAATTACTTCAGATTTAAACATCAAACAATATCTAATGATAGGAAAAGCTTTCAGACAAACCAAGGGAATACTAGTCAAAGTCATTCCCCGGTGAATTTGCCATTTTTCTGTTATGGAATGTTCCCCCTACGGACGGGTGAAGCTTCCCTTGGATTGCTAGACCCATATACCAACATAGAAAGAGTACAAGTGGACACTAACATCCCTTTAAAATCATATAGAACAATCAAATCAAGAATGAGATAAAGGATATGATGTACCTTTTTCGATGTTTGTCCTTGTTGTTTCCAATCCCTGAGCTTGATCTTCAATATCATTGGTGCAAACTGAGATCTTCAATGGAAAACAAATGGAAACAACTATATCCTACTCTACTTGATTATATAAGACATGCCTATCTACAAAGATTAGATCAATAGTAGACAAGCAAATGTAACAAGACATAAACCTAAAGGAAATAGGCCAAGTATATATTGAATGAGAACAAATAAGAAGATACTTACAAAACACAATTGATTTTGTAGCATCCTCTCCAAGTTCTCCTCGTCCAACCCTTGCAAGAATGAATCAAGATCAAAATGATGATGCTTCATTTATTTCTCCCCCCTTTTCACCATGGAAATGCCTCCAATTTATAGGCTTTGAGAGGCTCAACCACCTTGAGTAGTTTTGGAATTTGTTGAGGATATGGCTCCATAGGTTATGATTATTTCCTTAGATAGAGCCATGTAATAGGACTTGAGCCAAACAAACCCCAGCCTTTCAGAGTTGTCCCTTATAAGAAGGTGGCATTCACCATTATTTCCTCCAACCAAAAATGACACTCCCTTAAATCTCAATACATAGTGCCCCCTTAGCATGGTATAGGGAGCACCAATGCTCCCTAAACATGGATAGGGCAGAGTCAGTCTTCTTGTTGGAGGTTTCTTGTGTTGACCCTTGTTCTTCTTTAGGTTTCCAAAAAAAACCTGCAAACCATCGGCCCTTGTGGAGACCAAAAGGAAACATTGCGCACAGAGTGCACAATCCAGAATCACCTGAGATGGCTTAGGGGTGACTACAAGACCCAAATGTATGCATCCTTGGAAGGGAGGCTATTGTGGGGATGATAGGAATTATTTCTACCTCAAAACACTTTAGATATATTATTCTAACACATCATTATCTATAGATCTACCATTCTGTAATTATTTTCATTCATTTAAGATTCATTCTGCAATAAATATCCTGACTATTCTATTGCACACTACATTTTTACTTCTAACAAATTAATCCATTCATAACTAAGATATAGAAACAAATAACATGAGCATTCCACATAGAGACACAAATTTTACCGTGGTTCACCCCCTAGGCTACATCCACAAATATTGGTTATCTTCACTCTTTTATTCTTCTTCATCAACTCTATAGCGTTGTGCACATTACATCTAAGGTTGACAAGATCGCTCTAAGATCCACGGCTTGCAACCTTACCCTCAATTACAATGCATATCTATGTCTCAAAAATGGACTCTAAAATAATCTTCAACATTATCTCCACCACTAGATCTAGCTCCACTACAAAACATATTTATATTACAAAGGGGGTAAAATACCCATTACAAAAATGACTAAAACCCTAAACCATTAACCCTAGGTGGATTAGGTTTGTCCACTTTCCAAATCCCTGAGCATGGCTGGTCCAAAATCCAACTGTTTTCCTTATTGATCTTCATCATTCTTCCTTCCTTTGATTTTCCTTCTTTCTGGATGCTTCTTTTCCCTATTTTCTGGTGCACGCTCCTTCTTTTGTCCATTTCCTAACCGCCTTCATTAATTACTTCGCTTTTCCCCAAAATGGTATGAACCAACAAGCCCCCAACACTCACATGCGACTCGTCCTGAGCCACTCAGGTAGTGTGTGCCATCTATACTGACTTCTCGATCACCTGAAACCTACTTGAAATTTCTTCAAATCGAGATTTTACTTGCGCTCTCTTCTCTGCTATAGTCTCCATAGTCTGTGCAATAATATTCTCCTTCAACAGTTCTCCACTCTCTAAGAAAAATTGTTCAACCTAGCCCTTTTTTATGTCAATCTCAGTCAACATTTGTTCTGTGCCTTCCTAAAGTGGTTCTAATTGAGCCTGCCCTAACTCCTTATCTACTCGTATAGACTTCATATTTTCCTGCAAATTCTTCATTTCTTGAACACACTCCTCAATATGTTCGTGATTGTCATTTTTTTCTTCTTTTGCTTCATTTCATGCAATGCAGTATTTAAACCTTCCTCTTTTTGGTCTAACTCCTATAGTTTTCCATCCTTCTGAATATCTTTCCATAATTGCGCACTCCTAATATACAACTCTATGATTTCATGGATGATCAACGAAATGATTTCCATATGACCTATAGCCTCCTTCTCCCTTTGGGTTCTTATTTATGGTGGAGTAGTAGGTACTAAGAGGTCCGTCAATTCTTCAATGTGGGATCTGTAAGCCTCTGTATCTTGTGGTATTTTCTCAATTTTACCCTCTGTGGGTACATTCTCTCCTTGTGCTCTGTCAACAATAGTTTTGAATACTTATTCCACTTGTTGTTCTCTGCTTTTAGTGCATTGATTTTTTTCATCTCTCTCTAATTGTACCTGGTTAAGTGTCATCTCCCGTGTCTTACTTACTTTGTTATCCAATTGTAAACTTGTAGCATCTGCATGGGCCCTCAACTGAATTTCTCATGCAACACTTATTTGAATTTTATACAACGCCTTAGTTGGAACCTTAGAAAGTTCCAAGTCCAAATGATCTATCTCATTTAGTGTCTTTTGTGCTATAGATTCATCTATTTGCAACATTCATTGGGTGATATAAAAAATTTCATTTCCCATGGCTATGATCTGTATTGTCTCCTATTCTGGAATTGTTCTCTCCTGAAAAGTTTATTGTTTTTGCGCCTGCTCTTTTTTCTATGTTGTAGTAAGTTGTAATTATTCTAGTGCATCCATGACCTATGTCAGTTTCTTGACTATCTCCTCCCTCTTCTTCCCAACATCATACCACTCCTCCACCATGTGATCCTACACCTTCTCTGCTACAAAATCTGCATCATCCTCTGTCAGTGTAAGTTGAGTAACTTCCTTGTGCACCTTCATTTTCTTGAACTAACTTGCTATCTGCAACATTGTTCTTTTCATCAGCAATGTATATGTCTGCGAGTTGTAATTAGTATATCCATATCTGGGAGATATCCACCTCTTGTTTCCTTTGGTATATGGATATTTGTCTCTGGTTGCGTTCCTCCATTTTTTTCTCCTGTGTGCTCCTTTTCCTTAGTTGGAGCCTTAGGGATAGTAGTTTTCTGCCTTGATTTTCTAGTGGTTGTGCTACCCCCTATTTCTTTTGTGCACTCTGTTTCTTTCCTTGTATTTGTTGTTGGGCTAGTTAATTATTTTGAAGGGACAACCTCTACTTGTTGTTTTTATTTTGGTATTTTCTTTAGGATTATTGCAACCTTCTATTCTTCAGGCCAATATTTCATACCCCACTGCACTTCTTCCTCTGTGGAAGAGTATCTCAAATGTATCCATTCCTTCTTAGGATCCCTCTTAGTCTGGATCCACGTGTTGTATCTTGAAGCTTGAAAGTTAGTTATTCCTTGGTTTTCCCTCACTACTTCAGGTGGTATTCTATATGTATTAGACAATTTCTCCTACATATAATCATACATTATGGAGAACATGCTAGAATTTACCTTCCTTTTCTCTGGATCTGAAGTATGCTATAATGTTGTATGTTTTGTTCCACGACACTTCCCTAGCCTTTGGTAAAATATGTTGTACTTTTGTTTTCCCCTTCCAACCAGTATAATCAATATGGTTAACCATGAATCGTGAAACTCTGATCCTATATCCTACTCATCCTTGCAATCCTCCAAAAATAAGTTTAGTAAATATGGAGCCCAACTAAGTAGAATCCCCTTTGTGCAGTGCATGACTACTATTATTACTCATGCAAGGGCTTCCTCTTTGCAACACTTTCTAAAAATATTGCATGCCATCCATTTTGTTGTGAACTTAGTTTCTGGTTCATTTATCTATCTATTAGCCATTCCCCTAGATCCTCTGTCAGACCCATATTTTTTCTTTATCTCATCTGTTGGGTATTTTTCTTTAGTTTTTTCATCCATGTAATGCTTTGGTTTGGCTCCATCTGTTGGTAATCCTATGATTTATGCAATTAAGTAAAAATCTATGGATACATGCCTATCCATCCATAATATGCCTCCATGTACTAGTTCCAATAGTTGTTTGACACATGCATTTACATATTTTCCTCTCCCAACGTGAGGAATCTCCAACAGGTTCATGATTCTTGTGTTATATGGTCCTACAATCCATTGTTTTGGATCCAAAATAGGAAAACCCTAATGGACCCTCTCCTTTACTCTCCATGTATACGTGTTGCGAAAATTCAAGAAACTTCCTTGTGTCTGCCACATAATGATCATCATACTTCAGTTTTTTAATAGACCCTAACATGTCACCAACTACTTTGACTTTTTCCAGTATCTGTGGAAGTGACAATGTTAATTCCTTTTGTTTTCTCCGTGTTATTGGCATAAAAATTTTTTCCATAGTATTATTTTGACCTGTTGATGGTCTTGCCATTTCTACCTGGTTCTCTTCCTCATCTTCTTCAGTGTCTGATTTCTACTAGTCTACGATATCTTCAACATGTACTTGTTCCTCTGATTGTTGCGCTAGCTCTTCTACGGGATGTTATACTTCAACAAAGTATGTTTGTTCAACATCTTTCTCATTTGCTTGTACCTGTGGTTTTATTATCCCTAATCCAATTTGTTGCACAGGGTTTTTCTCTATGTTAGGGTTTTGTGTTTCGCCCCACGGGTCGATATCCATTTCCTCTATCGTCGGAATTTTCTATTCATGCTCCTCTACAATTGTCAGAATAACCAGATCAATCACTGGGCAAGGAATGGAATCCATTTCCACCACTACTTCAAGCTGAATTGAGTTTTCACCATCATTTTTTGTGTCCTATGGAGACCTCATGGCACTTTGTGTTTTCCTTGCGATCTGGCTAGGAGCTCCAAACTTTGGTGGTGTCATTTTGTTAAATTTTGAAAGGGTTTCTCTGAATTCGAAGTGAATACCTTGGAATCACTTGCTCACGCTAAGTTTTATTCCTTAGATTTTGTTTGCACAAAGTCAAACTGAGTCTTCTTTTTCACGTTTTTTTCTTTTATAAGTCATGACATAAATGCTTTGTCACGCTGCACTTTTTTTATCACTACTTTTTCCTTTTCTAACTATTTTTTTGTATCAACGCACTGCTTTTTCTTCCTAGTAACATTTCTTTGGTGTGCATTGTATGCCTTTTCTTTCATACCACTAACTGTCTTCTGTGAGTTGTATCATCTAACTGCATGTTTAATACTTATATATCTACTTCATCTTTTCTGTATATTTCTTATTTTTCCAATTTTTTTCTTTCTTTTTCATCTTCTACTATATACACTATGTACAATTGAATTTTCCTACGCTGCAACTAATAAGGGTTGTTGGATAAACTATCCCTATACATTTTTAGTTGACTGTCATTAACCAATCCTTGAATCTATTTTCCTACTAGATCCGTAAACTGCACAACACCTCCATCAGTGACAGATTTTATCTCATGTGGCCCTAGCCAATGCATCCTGAATTTTCCTAGGTGTTGTAAGTACTTTTTATCATAGAGGAGAACCAGATATCCTTCCTTAATTTTTTTCTTCTTAATGTTTCTATCATGCTAATATTTTTCTTTGGATTTTTGTACTTCCTAATGAAAACCATCCATAATCATGTCCTCTTCTAGTTCCATGAGTTGAGACAATCTTTCTTGAGTTGTGCCTTTTTCTGTCATGTTTGTAATGACTGCAATGCACAGACTAGGTATCAAATATTCCAAAGGGACTACTGCTTCCTGACCGTACACCAATCTGAAATGTGTCTTCCCTGTGATTTTCTTGCATGTGGTTCTATAGGCCCATAATATTGTCGGTATCTTTAGATCCCAATCATCTATGTTTACATTGCAAATTTTAGTTAGGAAATTCTCCAATATTTTATTAAATGCTTCCACTATTCCATTAGTCTGAGGATGGTATGGAGTGATCTTCTGATGGTGTATCTCAAATTATTCAGTCATTGCTTGAATGGTACTATTGATTAAATGAGTTCCTTGATCAGTCATCAGAATTCTAGGGCATCCAAATCTTGTATTTACTTGTTCAAATAGGAAGTGTGATGTAGTTTATGCACTGCAATATTTTACTGTTGTTGCTTTATCCCATATGGTTAAATATTTTTTCATTGTAATGATGTACCTTGCTCCTGATCTTCTAGATGGTGGGTTGATTGGTCCTACAAAATCAATTGTCCATTTTTCAAACACTTTAAGATTTACTTGAAGTTTTAGGGGCATCTCATCCCTCCTAGATGGATTTCTTACCCTTTGACATATATCACAAGCATGACAATATTTCTTTTCATCTTTAGAAATTGTTGGCCACCATAATCCTACACGTAGTATCTTTTGCGCAATGTCTTTTCCCACATAATGGCCTCCAACTATTCCTTCATGTGCTTCTGCTAAGATGATAGGACGTTCATGTTCCATGACACATCTCCTTAAAATATTGTTTGCACCTATTTTATGCAAGTGTCCTGCAATAAGTAGGTAATATGCATCTCTAACCACCAAATTCTTCTTCTGTGCAGTGATGTATTCCTTTGGGGAAAATCCTATACTCAAAAATTCAATGATATAAGAAAATTTTCCATCATCAATCTACACTGAAAAGAGTTGTGCATCAGGAAAATTATCCTCCAATATTCTTGGTTCCTCTCCATTATTTATCCTGGATAGATGATCTATCTATGTATTAAGTCTTACAGGTTTCTCTACTACTTCAAAATCAAACTCTTGAAATAACAAAAACCATCTACATATTCTCCCCCCCCCCCAACACTGGCTCGTTGAGCATAGTGATCTATGAACATCTTAAAATGTTGGCATAATAAATAATGTTTGAACTTTTGTAGTGTATATACCATAGCCAAACCTTCTCTCTCTGTTGTATTATAATTTTNATATTCTCCCCCCCCCCCAACACTGGCTCGTTGAGCATAGTGATCTATGAACATCTTAAAATGTTGGCATAATAAATAATGTTTGAACTTTTGTAGTGTATATACCATAGCCAAACCTTCTCTCTCTGTTGTATTATAATTTTGTTCTCACTCCGACAAATTCCTACTTGAAAATGTTATTGGGTGATCTATGTCACATTCTCCTGGATGTGTTATTACTGCTCCAAGTGTTATTGAAGATGCATCCACATGAACATGGAAATATTTTGACCAATTTGGAAATACCAGAATTGGTGTTGTCACCAGTTTCTCTTTTAAGATATCTAAACTTGGTTGGCACTCATCATTCCATTGAAACTTGATATCCTTCTTTAACAATTTCCCAATCGACACAGTAATCTTTGCGTAGCTATTTATGAACTTTTTATAGTATCCTGTATGACCTAGTGTAGCTCTTAATTGGTGCACTGACTTAGGTGGTGGTAAATTAACAATGAAAACAATCTTTGTAGGGTCAACCAGTAGGCCCTATTTACAAACCACATGCCCTAGAAAATTTTCAAATGGTGTGTTGAATATGCATTTCTTAATATTCAAAGAGATTTGACATTATCTACACCTATCTAGCATTAATCTTAAAACTTCCACTTGATCTTTCAATAGGATAAATATTGTCCACTCATCCAAATAAACCTCCAAAAATTTATGTATAAAATCTTTAAATGAAGCTACTACTACTCTTGAAAAGATAGTAGGGGAATTTTTCAATCCAAATGGCATCATTGTGTATTGATATGACCCCCATTATGTGGAAAATGTAGTCTTATGACAATCCTCTAGTGCTATTTTGATTTGGTGATACCCTGAAAATCCTTCAGTAAATGAGTATGATTCTTGTCCTCCTACATTCTCCAATACCTCATCTATAAATGGAGTAGGGAAAGGATCATGCATACAAGCATCATTCAACTTCCTCAAGTCTACACAGATCCTTAATCCCCCCTGCTTCCTCTCCTGAACTACCATAGGGATAATTCACTCATATTCTTCAATAGGTTCTATTATACTAGCCTCTAACATTTTATCAATCTATGCCTTAACTTTATGTTTATATATTGGATTCATCCTATATTTTAATACCCCAAGGTCGATCCCTTGTTGAATTCTAATGATGTTTATAGGTTGGTGAGCCAAGTTTTTATAAGATGGAAGGCTTATGTGTTTATTAGGCCAGAGATCCTAGATGCTAAGGCCAATGCACCTAATTTTGTATATGTAATTATGCAAAAAAATAATAAAAATTCATCATTTCGTGTAGACCGAACATGAAGAAAGAGTTATGGGGGACTAAAATTCACTAGGAAAGGAAAGGGAAGGGGGTTCGGAGGCTAGGAAATAGGGGATAAGCTTGAGGGCTTAACCCAAGGGAATATTATAATGTATTTCCTAAATTACTAAAGTTTGGGAAATAAACCCAGTTATCCTAAGTTCCTTTGGGGAGAGGAACAAACTCCAAGTGGAGAGTAACAAGCTCCTAGAGAGCCAAGTGTCACCCAAAATGCATGCATATTTATGTGGGAATTTCCATCGTTTTGGGGGTTGGATCTCACCATTCTATCTCTCTCATGATTCTGCAGTCTGACCATACTCACCATTCTCTCTTTCATCGTTCAAACCAGTCTAGCCATCTCTCCTCACAAGTTCATTCTTGGGATTCTTTCCATGCCTTGTCCCATTCACACACGCACCGAACAGGAACGCAACAAGAGCAATTTCTGCCATTGTTGAACCTTTTCCATTGTGAACCTCTGTAATTGTTGAGTCATACCTTTCCTTATCCGTTTTTGCATACTGTGGTTTGAAGAGGTGTGTGTTTCATGTCCGTGGTTGAAGAAGCAGGTTGTCAGGCCTGTGAGCAACTCTCTCCATGTGAGAGAGTTTGTTGGGGAAGTGATTTCTCCTGGAGGGAGTACAATAGTAGCTCCAAATCTCTAAGAATTCTTGATCCAACCTGTTGTTGAATCCATGGAAGGGAAGTGGAGCAGCCTATGGACTGTGGAATAGTGAAGGTTCATATTCACAGGGTGGGACAGGAATGTGGGGAATGAGAGTATGTGAGAAGTGGGCATAAGTAGGCTCCTTTGAGACAATCCTTCATATTGCATTGAGCATCTTCTTGTAGCCTCAGCCTAGCCTAGGATTCCTTTTCCCTGGTGGAGTTTAGTCCTAACTCGAGGGTGACCCACTGCTGATACCTTGGAGCAGCGTGGTCTAAGGTTGGGAGGTTCATGGAAGGTCTGCACGCAGTCGATGGTATTCTCATAAAAATATAAGTACCAAATATATGTTAATTGTACATGCTATGTTTAAATGTTGTGTTTAGGTACATGTCTGAATGTTATCAAAATTTCCTATATATATTGCATTCATGTGTTTATTATTGTTTCTGCACGAATATGTATGAACATAATGTTTATTTTTGTTTAAATTGAATTAGATATATATATATATATATGTATATCAGAGCATGATAGTTTCAAGTAGCATGACTGGCTTGCGTGGTTGGGTGTGTTACAATTGATTTTCAGAACAGTTTGGTTTTGAGTTAGTGCCGTGTCTCCAGAAAGGGTGGTCGAGGGATGCTAAAATATGGTATTAGAGGCCATGGTTTCAACACTAAACCTGGATGGGCCACAAATGTGGAATTTGAAGTAAAAATTCCACAGGGATTTAATGTACAGAGTTCCAGGAAGGCGTTGGGGGAACACCTTGGTTGTGCTCAGAAGCTCAGGAGGTATAATAGTTTGATAAACCACAGCGGACATGATATTGGTCCACAAAGTTAAATTTGGGTCATTGGATCTGTTTGGAAGAAGACAAATCCCCACAATCGTCAGATCTGGAGAAGGTGCACAAAGATAAGCAATGTTCGGGGTTCGATAGTTTGGAGGTTGTGGGGTGTTCAACAGCTAAATCCTTTGAAGTCCTGTAGTGACTCTTATCCATAGATCACTCATGAGGAGGAAATATGTCATATTTCTCTTGTGTTTCGACATTCAGGGAAATCCATTGGAAGTTGCACGATGGAGAAATCATCGAACTCCAGAAACTACGGGAGGCAGCTATCAACGACCAACAGTTTGGGAGTTTCGTAAAAGTATCAATAAGAAGAATCATTAAAGTCTTGATTTTCCAAAGTGATATGTCATGATGATTTCAATGGGGGTGACGTCGAAGCATTCGCCAATTCAACAATTCAGTAGTTTCAAAGTTTTGAAAAATTGTCAATGTTAAGAAATCGTCGAAGTCCCTAGTGTCGAAGTGATGTGACATGATGACATCACAAGGGGTGACGTGGACCATTTCGTAAGTTCTAAAATTTGGCAGTTCAACAGCTTTGAGAAAATGTCGAAGGAAGGAAATCCCCAAAGTCTCGAAGCATCGAGTACAACATGGAAACATGATGTCACCTAGGGTGATGTGGACCTTCCTAGGTGTGCCACATGTCACTGGTTTCCGTACTTTTGATAGGCCTTTAGGACTAATTGGAACCTGACATGTGTCACTTGACAGTGGGGCCTTGTGTCACCACTTTTATTGGTGACAAATTTACTTCATGGGCCTCAGAAGGTTAAGAATTTTGGGAGTCTGGCATTCAGGGAAAATTGTTGGAATAAATTTCGAACCTCCGAAGTCCCGAAGTTCTAAAGTGACGTGATGATGCCAGCTGGGAGTGACGTTAACAGACATGATGCATGACATCTGCCAATGTGATATCTTATTTTGAAAGGTTGATTATCCATTTATATCTTGACATGTGTCACCCCTCGAATTGGGCCATGTGTCCACTTCTAGTGTTATGCCATGTGGCACCAGATCCTGCAGTCCAAAGAATTGGCACTCTGTAGGAACCTTGGCAAGAATTGTTAAGTATGAAGAGTCATGAAGATCCAAAGAGCGGAGTAAATCCTCGTCATCCATTGATGCAGACCCCCTTCTCTTCTAAGGGTTGCGCGACCTCCTGGTCTAGGATTGATCAAGATATTGAGTCTTATTGACTCTCTCAGTCTCTGCTAGACCCCAAACCCACTTTCACATGTCCTTTCTCCAAATGTTAAGGTCATCTAAGACTCATGGCTTCTCTCCCAAGCATCATTTGAATCTCAGCACCTATCGGGTGCTAGCTCCTCTCTGTTAAGCCCTTTCTCTCTTGTGACCACTGGTGGTGACCACGCGCTTGAGCAAAAGTCGCATCGCGATTTCGTGTTTCGCAACTCTAGGAGAATTGTTACCTTCGTTCACCCTATGGCCGGAGTCGCGACGACCCGAGATCTACAGTCCAGATCTTCCCTTGATCGACAACTACGATCAAATCAGCGTTTCACATTTTGCGACTTCGGAGTTCCCTTGTTGTCGTTCTCCCGATAGCCAAAATCACAATGCTTCAGGTCTGATGGTCCAAATATTCCCTCTGTTTGATGTTCACAATGACTTCAGGACTCAGCTTTTGCGAATTTGAAAGACTTGTCACCTCCAATATTCTTATCCCCGAAATGTTGATATTTCACCTTGGACAATCAATGGTCCAGATCTTTCCTGAGTCCAATGGCTCAGATCAAGTCGTGGTTTTGCGTCTCACAAATTCTTGGTGCTCTTCCCTTTGACTTCTCCCAAGAACAAGTCAATGAAACGTTGGTCATTCGCCATGTGTCCCTTCTGATGGACGGTTCTGATTCTCTTGTGTTCGAACTGAACGACTGAGATCTCTCCTTCTTTGGTCTTACTGCTTCCTCAGATTTAGAAGGTTTCCTAGGTGTCCAAAAGGTTCAAACCTTTTCTCCTTCGACAGGTTCAATTCTTAGGCCTCCTTAACACTTATGAAAAGTGTTACCCCTCCTGAGCTTGGCCCTTAAGGACTTCAATTTCCCACGAGCTCCTTGCACTTCATAAATTTCGATGACTTGCATCTGAAGGATTTCTTGAAGAGAAATTATTCTTGCTCTCCTGACATTCTCCTTTTATGGTTCTTTGACTTCTTGTAAAGTCCCTTAGACACTTAATCGAATCTCATATCTATGCAGTCCTTGCACCAGATCTTTATGCAAGGTTTGGATTCTTGTGGATGACTGTGCACACCTTGCACCAGTCTCTTTGCACTCCTTGTAAAGGGAAGGTTTTGTGTTCTCTCTTCTGAGTTTCGGAATCGAAACGGATTTTGTTAATGCACTCCTTGCGTTCTGTGTGCACACCTTGTAGTATATTCTCAGAAGAGAAATAATTGAAACTTATCCTCACATTCACAGTCTCATCTACTCATATGAGATTCATTGATTCACTCATGAAAACACAAATACAGTGAATTGTAAGCAATGTTCACACCATACATTGAATAAAATTTCCCATGCTTTATTCATAAGTGAAAATGATTACAATTGTGATTAAAACACAAACTGAAAAATCAGAAAATCTCCTACTAACTTGTTGCTCTGAAACTACGCAGCTAATTACCAACGTCGCTAGTTGATTCGCTAATTAGCCTCATTCAAGCATACAAAACCTCTATTTATCAAAGGGTTCTTAGGGTTTTACCCTGGCTATTTGTCTACTCTAAAAATTATCCTAATGACTATCTAGACCAGTCGCATTCTAGAGTCATAATGGAAACTCTCGCTCCCCTCACGATTATCTAAACGTGCCTCGAAGGGTAATTTTGGCTCTAGGTTCAAGTGTGCCTCAAAAGATAAATTTCATCATTGAATTAATGCGGGTTTCAAATATCTGTTGCAACTGTCAACGTTGATCTCCTATACATATTCCTTGACGTTGATAAGTCTTTCTCCACACGATTGCCAACGATGCTCCTGCATCATACTCCCCTTGAAAAAAATTCATGGACTCTTGTCCATGAGATCCTACACTGACCTTCCATGCTTCTGTATAGCAGCTTCATTTTACCAAATGGCATCTTCTATTAGGTGTCCCTTCCACTTGACCAGATATTCAAATTAGGTTTTCCTCCTGGTCTTTTTACCAATCCTCTTATCCACGATCTTCTCCATTTATGGCTTCTCTGCTACAGGCATTTGTTTCTCCCACTGGATCTTCTCTTGATCTTCTGATCCCTTTATGTCATCTTTCCTATAAGGTTAAAGGTAAGAAACATTGAATATGGGCGATATGTCCACACCATCTAGCATCTCAATCTCGTAGACATTTTCATCAAACTTCCTCAAGATCTTACATGGTCCTATATTTTTCATCTTTAACTTATTATATGTTCCCATAGGGAACCTCTATTTCCTGAGATGTGCCAGAACCTGATCCCCTGCTTCAAATTGAATTTATTTGCGATGTTGATCAGCTCTTTGTTTATATTCCCGATTATAACTCTGCAACTGTCCTCTGATATGGCTATGGAGCTTCTGCATGTCTGCAACAAAATATTTTGCTCCAGCACTCATGATCTCACTCTCTTCCAAGTCTCTCAACTCATATATTCCCCCGGGTTGCATTCCATACAATATTTGGAATGGGCTCTTTCCAACGCTCCTATTTGGTGAATCATTGTATGCAAATTCTACTTGCGGAAGAATCTGATCCCACTGATTATGGTGTTCAATAACCAGAATCCTCAACAAGTTTCCCAAACTTTTGTTTACCACCTCAGTCTGCCCATGTGTCTAGGGATGATCAGCTGAGTTGAAGGACAAATCTATCCCCAACTTCTTCCATAGTGTTCTCCAAAAGTGACCAACAAGTTTTGTGTCTCCGTCCAAGACAATGCTCCTAGGTAGACCACGAAGTCTTATAACTTCTTTGAAAAACAGATTTGCTACATGTGTTGCATCATTGGTCTTATGGCATGGGATAAAATGTTCCATGTTCAAAAATATATCCACCACCACAGATATGGAATCAAATCCTCTTTGTGTTCTTGGCAATCCTAACACAAAATCCATTCTTATTGCATCCCAGGGCCTCTCTGGTATTGGCAATGGTTGATACAATCCAGTGTTATGTCTCTTTCCTTTTGCATGTTGACAGATTCTACATTTGTTCACAAACTTTATCACTTATGTTCTCATACCTGGACGATAGTATGAATTTCTTAGCTATGCAAACATTTTATCATGGTCGAAGTGTCTAGCCAATCCTCCACTATGCTTTTCTTTCAAAAGGTTATCCCTCATTGAGCACTTTGGTATGCACAATTGATTTCCCTTTAACATCAATCCCTCTTGAATCATGTACTATGTTTGCTAGCTTCTATCTCTCAGCACATGATTTTCACATGCTTCATATGCTTCCTTGAAATCTATGTCATCACAATACATGTCCTTAAGGTGTTCAAAGCCAAAGGTTTTCACCTGAAATTCCTGTAGAATCAAACATCTTCTGCTCAATGCATCAACAAATTTGTTAGCATTTCCAGCAATATGTTTTATGGCAAAAGTAAAATTCTGCATAAATTCAACCCATGTTGCATGCCTTTGATTCAATTTTTCCTACCTGGTTATGAAATGTAAAGCCTGGTTATCGCTATACAAGACAAGTTCCTATGGGACAAGATAATGCCTCCACTTCTTCAAGGCTTGAATTATGGCATAAAAATACTTGTCATATGTGGAGTATTTTCTCTTGGCTTCATTCATCTTCTCACTGAAATAGCCAATAGGTCTATTATCCTAGCTCAAAACTGCTCCAATTGTAACTCCACGTGCATCACATCTCACCTGAAATGTCTTCTTAAAATTTGGCAAGACCAGAATTGGTCGTTCTGTTATTTTCTCCTTCAGTGTATTGAAGCTCTTCTCGGCTTCCTCTGTCCATTTAAAATACTTATGCTTCTTTTTCACAGTATCCATTATTGGCGCACAAATTCCACTGAAGTCTCTGATGAACTTCCTATAGAAGCTTCCTAATCCATGGAAGCTCCTTACCTCAAACATACTCCTTGGTGACGAACATTCTTTGATTGCTTTCACCTTCTCTAGATCCATCTTTAGTTCATTTGAAGAGATCACAAAACCCAAGTAAATGAGTTATGTCTTCATAAAAGAGGACTTCTTCAGATTTACCAACATCTTCTCCCTCTATAGTCTCCTCATCACTAATGTCAGGTGCCTCAAATGATCTTCTTCAGTCCTGTTAAAGATCAATATATCATCCAGATACAAAACCACAAATTTACCAATGAAATCTATTCGTATTTCATTCATCAGCCTCATAAAATTACTCGGGGCATTTGTTAAACCAAATGTCATAACAAGCCACTCATACAAACTTTCGTTTGTCTTAAAGGCTATTTTCCACTCATCACCTTCTCTCATTTTGATCTGGTGATATCCACTTTTCAAATCTATCTTAGAAAAGAAATTTGCTCCACTTAAGAAATCCATTAAATCATCGATTCTTGGTAAAGGAAATCTATACCTGATGGTGATCTTGTTAATGGCTCTTGCGTCTATACACATTCTCCATCCTCCATCCTTCTTTGGACTCAACATAGTTGGTACTATGCATGGACTCTAACTTTCTCTGACCAAACCCTTGTCTAACAATTCCTGGACTTGGTTCTTCACTTCTTCATTCTCTCGAGGTGTCAATCTATATGTTTTTTGTTTGGCAGGCTTGATCCTGGTATCAAGTCAATATGGTGACTGATACTTTTGACGGGTGGAAATGAGTTAGGTAGCTCCTCCACCACTATGTCAATGAAATTTTCTAGTAATTCTTGAGCTTCTTCTGAAAAATCATCCATCGATGTACTTGTAAGGATAACTCTGGGTTTCCTCACTACAGTGAACTACATCTCCTATTCTTCCTTGACTTCTTTCAGGAGTTCCTTCCCACTCATGAGAAGTATGCTTGTGTTGGATTTCACTTTCACTTTCTTCTCCTCTATTGGCAGCAACATGTGTGTCCTACCATTCTTTTCTAATGTGTATGTACTTTTCCTCCCATCGTGAATGGAATTCCTGTCAAACTGCCATGGTCTTCCCAATGGAATATGAGATACATCCATGGGAATTACATCACATAGAATTTCATATCTATATCCTCCTATTTTAAATTCAACCAAGCATTGTTTAATAACCATTACTTGGTGTCCTTTCTGCAACCATGAGACTTTGTATGGCTTCAAGTGTGAAATTGTCTCCAGCTCCAATTTCTCCACCATGTTCGTGGATATTAAGTTGTCATTGCTCCCACTGTCAATTATCACCTTGCATACTCTGTCTCTAGTCTTGCAAGTTGTTCTGAAGAGACTATTTGTCTGCACCGGCCTTTCAATTTATGCCTCTAGTTTTAATAGATCCTTCCTCAACATCAGGGATCTTCCATCCTCTTCTCCTTATGCCTCTACATCTCTTCTCTGTGCTTCTGAAATGTGACCTTCACCTCCTCCTTCTTTCTTTTTCTCGGGACATTCCCAAGACATGTGTCCTATCTTTCCACGGGCATAACATCTTACATATCCTCCTCCTCTTCTTCCTCTTCCTCTGGAATAATTTATTCCACCACCCTATCTCTCTCGAAAACTTCCCCCTATTTTTGAGTGACTGTGTGGTTTCTCAACCTCATCCTTAGACTTATGTGTTCTATCATGTTTAAATCCCTTTCTTTTGCTTGGGATCGAGCTTTTACCTCTTCCTCGCTGGCTTTGTTTCCTGGCCAACTTTTCCTCTGCTTTTAGCACAAACTGATAAGCATACTTCACTTTCCTTACTGAAATCATGCTGAGCTCATCCTGGATTTCATACCTCAGGCCATTTATATACTTGGCTAATTTTTCTTCATCTCTCTCTCTTTTTCTAGTTCTGATGTTCAGCCTATAGAACTCCACTATGTACTCCTTGACTGTCATCCCTTTCTGTCTCAGGTTCTGCATCTTCCTGAACAGATTAATTTGATATTCTTTGGGAATGAACTTAGCCTTCAACTTGGCTACCATTCTATCCCAACTCTTTATCTTATGCTTTCCTTTGCTTCTCCTCTCAACCTGTAGTTCATCCCACCATAGTGCTTCATGTCCTTTTAGCCTGGTGATACCTGTTTCACCTTTCTCTCTTCATCGACATCTTCATAGACGAAATGCTTGTCCATGGACCTTATCCAATCTAGTAGCTCTTCAGCATCCAAATTTCCTTCATACATTGAGACCTCTATATTGTCTCTACCTCCCAATCTAGAAACTTCTCTTAGCAAGCGTTCTTTGGAAACCTCCTCTCCTACAGCTTCTTCGACGACATTCTTTCCAATAACTTCTTCGCTCTCTGCATCACTGATGTCTCCAGTATCAATTTCTCTCCTTTGCACTGCCTCCACCGCTTCTAATCTTGCACAGAGTTCTCGCATCTCCCTTTCTACAGCTCGATTGGCTAAAGGTTGCTCTCCTCGTCTCCTTAGTGGCATTGTGTCGATTGTCTATCACACATAGAGTACAACTTCAAATTCTCCTATCTCTTCTCCTTTGCCTGTTGTTTACAAGAAAAACTTCAACCTCTTAAACCCCTTGAAGGTATTGGACTATCCCCTTCTCTTATTCTCGATGTCTACAGACATAAACTCTCTCTAATACCACTTGATGCAGACCCCCCTTCTCTCCTAAGGGGTGTGTGACCTCCCGGTCTAGGATCAATCAAGATATTGAGTTTGATTGACTCTTCGGGTCTCTGATAGACCCCAAACCCACTTTCATAGGTCCTTTCTCCAAATTTATAGGTCATCTAAGACCCATAGATTCTCTCCCAAGCATCGTTCGAATCTCAGCACCTATCGAGTGCTATCTCCTCTCTGCTAAGCCCTTTCTCTCTTGTGACCACTGGCAGTGACCACGCGCTTGAGAGAAAAGCATGTCGGGATTTTGTGTTTCACGACTCTAGGATCACTGCTAACTCCATTCACCCGATGGCCGAAATCACGATGACTCGATATCTATGGTTCAGATATCCCCTTGATCAATGACTGTGATCAAGTTGGCATTTCTCATTTCGTGACTTTGGAGTTCCCTTGCCTTCGTTCTCTCGATAGTCGAAATCGTGATGCTTCAAGTCTAACGATCCAGATCTTCCCTTGGTTCTATGGTCACGATGATTTCAGGACTTAGCATTTCGCGAAGTCGAAATACTTGTCACCTCCAATATTCCTATCCCTGAAATGTTGATATTTCACCCTGAAAAATCAACGATCTAGATCTTTCCTGAGTGCAACAGCTCAAATCAAGTCACAGTTTCACATCTTGTGAATTCTTGGTGCTCTTCCCTTTGACTTGTCTGAAGCGCGAGTCAACGAAATGTTGTTCATTCACCACGTGTCCCTCCTGATGGACAGTTTTGATTCTCTTGTGTTTGGATCGAATGATTAAGATCTCTCCTCCTTTGGGCTTACCCCTTCCTCAGATTTAGAAGGTTTTATGGGTTTCCAAGAGGTTCAAACCTTTGCTCCTTCGACAGGTTCGATTCTTGGGCCTCCTTAACACTTATGAAAAGTGTTACCCCTCCTGAGCTCGACCTTTAAGGACTTTGATTTCCCAGGCACTCCTTACACTTTGGAAATTTAGATGACTCAAATCCGAAGGATTTCTCAAAGAGAAATGCTTCTTTCCCTCCTATCATTCTCCTTTTCTGGTTCTTCGATTTCTTGTAACGTCCCTTCAACACTTAATCGAATCTCGGATCTGTGCACTCCTTGCACCAGATCTTTACACAAGGTCCAGATTCTTGTGGATGATTGTGCATGCCTTGCACCAGTCTCTTTGCACTCCTTTCAAAGGGAAGGTTTCGTGTTCTCTCTTCTGAGTTTCAGAATTGAAACAAATTTCATTAATGCACTCCTTATGTTCTGTGTCCACACCTTGCACTATGTTCTCAGAAGAGAAACAATAGAAACTTATCCTCACATTCACAGTCTCATATACTCATATGAGATTCATTCATTCACTCATGAAAACACAAATACAGCGAATTGTAAGCAACGTTCACACCATACATTGAATAAAATTTCCCCTGTTATATTCATAAGTGAAAATGATTACAACTGTGATTAAAAAACAAAATGAAAACTCAGAAAATCTCCTACTAACTTTCTTCTTTGCAACTACACAGCTAACTACCAACCTCACTAGATGATTCCCTAATTAACCTCATTCGGGCGTACAAAACCTCTATTTATCAAAGGGTTCTTAGGGTTTTCCCCTTGCTACTTGTCTACTCTAAAACATAGGCTAATGAATATCTAGACCAGTCACATTCCAGAGTCATAATGGAAACTCCCGCTCCACTCGCGATTATCTAAACGTGCCTCAAAGGGTAATTTCGGCTCTGGGTTCAAGCGTGCCTCAAAAGATAAATTCTGATGCTGAATTAAGGTGAGTTTCAAATATCTATTGCAAATGTCGGTGTTGAGATCCTGTACAGATTCCTTGAATTTGATAAGTCTTGCTCCATGGGATTTCCAATGATGCTCCTACATCATCCATCGGGAGGGGACACACAGCGGTAGATTTTGTAGTCCAAAGGAAGGGTACTCTAGGAGATTGCGTTGTAGAATTATTGCGGTCGAGAACTTCCGGAGGCTGAAGGCTGGATTCCATCATGATTTTTTATCATAGATGACATGTGGAGGAAGGAGAGGGGAGCTCTAGTGGTTCAGCACTTCAATATATTGGTAGTTAAGTTTTTTGGAAACCATCGAAGCCTAGAGTCCCAGAGCTCTTATCCAGCGTTGATCCGAGAAGAGAATGTGGACCGTAGATCCACTATCCTTTGTAGGTTCGCCAGTTAGGCGGTCCAAGATATTTTTTGTTAGGTACTTTGAAAACTTTTGAAGACCAGAGTCTCGGAGCTCCGATCCATTGTATATCTAAACAAGGAAGGAGGATCATCGATATGTGTATCCTCTGAGTATTCAGAGAATCGACATTTGGGGAAAATGTATTGTAGTGGAGGCAGATCCTCCGAAGCCCCGAAGTTATGAATCCTTGGAGGCCCGAAGAAAAGGATAAGCACCTTACGATTAGTGCTTGGTCATAACTCTGGAAACATGAGTTTGGGGGGCAAAGGAAATGGGCTAGTGCTTGAATCTCTTTGTTTAAAGAACAAAAAAGGGACAAATTGTTCAAGTAGCCATAACTTCCTACTCAAAACTCAGAATTGAGTATGGAAGCATCCATTGTAAAGGTATTGAACAATAGAATATAACCATTCACCCAAAAATTAGATATGAACAATCAATTTCTCAGGAAATCAGCAGAAAAGAGGTCTAATATATATTAATGAATCAGAATGGTTCATGTTCTTATGAAATTATTAAGAACTATTAGCCTGAAAAAGTTATGTTGGTTGCACTTTTTTGCAAAATTAACATCTATCAGATCAGATTCAGCACAAAGTGCAGAGTGATGGAGGATACTCGGGTAGTCTTCAGTCAAGAATATGGAATCAGAGGGTTGAATGTCCAGTTGGATAGGTAAGGAACCAACTCCAATGGACATGGAGGAGAAAAGGAGGAATACATAAATCGAGTTGAGACCCTCAGAAAATTGCAGACAGATTTCCAGAGCCACAAGGATGATAATGAGAGGATTATGAAGGCCAAGGAACAACAAGAAGACTCTAACATGAAGTTAATTCAGAGCCTGGAAATAATTGAAAAGAAGTTGGATAAGGAGAGTGGCTCCAACAAATTACGAAGCCATGGTACCCATGAGAAGAAAGGAATATCAAGGAGTGGTAGTAGACATCACCATCACTTCCAAAAGCATTCCCATAGGAGATCACACATTAGCTCAAGTCCATCCCCTATCAGGAAGCATAGGAGGTCTAGGGTGGATGAGTTGAAAAGAGAAATGAATAAGATTAAGCCTCCTACTTTCGGTGGAGAGCAGAAGAAGGATGAATATGTTGAGACATGGTTGTTAGGCATGATAAAGTACTTCTAATTGCATAACTACTCTTCTCATGCAGAAGGAAGGATTTCTATCTACCAGCTTAAAGGAAAGGCATCCATGTGGTGGGATCAACTGGTGAAAGTGCAACACCTCAAAGAGAAAAATGTGACTTGGAAGGAATTAAAGAGACATTTTGAGAAGAAATACCTACCAAGAGGTATTATGATAAAAAGATGAAAGAGTTATTTGAACTCAAACTGGGCATCATTAACATTGAGGAATATGAAAGGATATTTCTAGAGATCTTCAAGTATGTCTCCTTCATCAAGAATAAGATAGTGATTATTCGGAGGTACCTGGGTGGGCTTCCATATTTCATCAGTGATAAAATCCAATATGATGATCCCAAGACTATGGAAGAAACTATGAGGAGAGAAAAATTCTTATATGGTCAACAAAAAGGAAATACTACTTTCTAGAAGGATTGGGAGGACAAGAAGAAGTTCAAGAAGGAACAGATGCGGAAGGGAAATGATCATCCCTTTTTTAGAAACATTCCTCAAGGACAACCATATTTTAGAGAGCACAAAATGAATGAGGTTGGTGGGTAAAGGCCAAGGCAGTCACCCATTCAATGTTGGGGCTCTGAAGGAGACCACAAGTATAGAGATTATCCTCACTAAAAAGACAAAGTGAGAGTTTTCCACAATGTACAACAAGATGAAACAATGGAAGACATGGGCATAAGTATACCTAGGATCTATGCATCCCTAGAAAAAAGTGATCCAGAATGGATCCATGAATCAAAATAGGTTCAAGAAGGCCTAAAAATAAAATTTCTTAGAATGGCTTCAAAAAGGACGTGTGCATAGGTCTCATTGATACGAATCCAACTCAACTTGAACAGGCTCAAACAGATGTCGTATGTGAAATATATCGCGATTTGTTCATTTCGTCAAAAATGAAAAAAAAATGATGATTGTATAGTCTGTACAATCCATACAATGTTGACATGGCAGTTGATTGTACAGGTCGTACGGTCATATAGTGACATGGTAGCTACAGTGGATGTTGACTAGGAAAACACATAAGCTGAAATATGTGGACAAGTCAGATTGTGACACATGGCACCATTGTAAGGGTGACACATGGCACAGGATGACATGGCAAGGTCCATATAGACACGTGGAAAATGGTTGACGTGGCAGGTGCATTGATTGAGTAGGTGTTGACGTGTGCGAATCATGTCATTAAATGTGTCATAGCTCTGGGAGAATATCATGGTGCCACGTGGCCTAGTCCTGAGATGCCACATGGCACCCCTCCATTGATCAGTTGTTTGGCAAAATTTTGTGACTCAAGGGAGTCGAACCTGCAACCTTCGGGCAAGGGGGGAGTGACTTAGCAGGGCTGAGATACCATCCCACCCACGGTGGGTTTTATTAACTATAGTCGCAAACGTATATTTAAAGTTGGTTATGTGTATGTTGGGCAGTGTTAAGGGTTGGGTCCTAGCCCCAACCCCAGTGCATATCATGTGATCTACCATATAACCATGTCATATAAGTTGGCACGTGATCCATGGTCCAGCCCCCAGTGCCTACGTCGTTCCACATGATCATTATGCATACGTTCGATGGCATATATCATTAGTTTGGATCATGGGGGCTAGCACTCAAATGGTTGGGCTATCCTGCTGACCAAGGGTGTAACCAAAGGCTACAACCATATAGCATGTGGATTATAGGAGCCGAGGCCACATGGCCACAGAATACGACCAGGGCTAGGAGTCCAGGGGGGGTAGTGCACCAGGCCTTAACGCTTGGCCACATGGCAGCGCCACATGACTAGGAGATCGAGAGATAAGGGGTTGCACCTGATTAATTCCATTTTGTGGGTTTGTAACTATATATTAATATTTTTAATGATTTTTTTAGCAATTTTGAGAGATTTTGGCCAATATTGGGGGATTTGGAGCCCTTTTTTAGGCCAGATCTTGGGGAGAAGTTGGGAGGTTGTTACCCACTTCAAGTCTATATAAAAGAGAGGTTCATGAATCCATAGGGAGGTTCAGAACATGAAAATTCTGAAGAATTTTTGAACCAAAACCATTTTTTATGCAGGGAAGCCATTGAGGAGAGCACCTTTACGGGCCATTTCTGGGAGCTTCGTTCATTCATTTTCGATGCCATCAGTTTTGTTGGGTTCCTGAGATCTAGTAGAACATGAAAATATCAGTTTGTAATCCATTTGGAACTTTTATGATTTACTTTTGAAGATTTGAACATAAATAAGAAAGCATCGCCCACTGAGACAAAGGCCCGAAGACGTAGGCGAGATTGTTGAACTCCGTTAACAATATTGTTTTTTATTGTTTGTTGTTCCTTCATGCTTATTTCAAGATATATATATTTATTAATGGCTTCCATGTTTCTTCATTAATTCTTCCTCTTTAATTCAGTTTCCTAAATGGTTAATTAACACGTGCTTTAAAACTCAACCATTGTCTTTAAAATATCTTTTCAGATCAAGTGGTATCAAAGCTAGTTGATGGTTGGTTTTTGAGTTTGCATGATTACCATGGAGAATCTAAGTCATGGTGAAGGCAATCTTGTTGAAGAGAATCCTAAGATTGGATTGAGAAAGAGAACTTCTCAAAGTGAGAATATGGCATCGGAAGAGGGACTTTCTCATGATGAGAAAGAGTTTCGAAAAACATTCTTCGCCATGTCGAAGATGTTGAAGGTTCTATATGAGGATTACTTGGAATGGAAGAGACCAGTTCTAGGTGAATCTTCAAAGGTCAAAAGTGACGAAGGAGAGGATCCTCCTCAAACTCCTCCTTCACCTCCTTCTTCTCCATCAACTTCTTCTTCTTCAAGTTCAAGTTCTAAATCCACCGCAAGAAAACATTCCCATAAACATAAACATGAAATGCCTTTACTTAAGCTTGATGTGAAATTTGAATTACCTATGTATGATGGTGAAGTCAATGCATAGAGGCTTGATAACTGGGTTAGATAGATGGAGGTTTATTGCAGTGTGCAACAAATCAAGGATGAGGCAACTCAAATCAAGTTGGCATCGCTTTGACTTGCATGCACAACACTCATCTGGTGGCAAAGAAAGTTGTAAAATGGCATGCAACAAGTGGGTAATGTATTTCCATCAAGGCAATTTTTTATTTCTCCACTTATAAAGAAATTATATCCTTTGGGTTATAAATAGAAGGCTTTAATTGAATGGCAAGGTCTTAAACTAAGAAAAGGGAAAAAAATGAAAGAATACACAGCTGCATTTCGTAAAATGGCATTGATGTTAGATATTCCTTTACATACCCAAGAAACTCTTATGGAGTATATAGGAGGTTTACTTGCACATATTTGTAACATTGTATTTATGTTTGGACCTTCTAATATTGATGAGGTTTCTATTCAAGAAACATACATTGAAGCAAGGAAAATAGGAGTTGGTGTATCAGGGGAATCGTCTTCAAGGAAAGAGGACAAAAGGAAGTGGTATGGTAGGAAGGAAAATTCAGTGGAAATAAAAGAAGAGAAGTCCTCTTGCAAGCATTGGAAGAAATAAGGGCATGATGAGGACCATTGCGGGAAATTGCTTCCCGAGAAGAGACAAAAGTGGTTCAAATAAAGGAAAGGGAGGAAAACATTTGCAACATCATCACGACCAACAGACTTGGGATCGGACTTAGGTGATGAATCTAAAGTCTCATTGGTTGGTTTGACAGGTAAATTGGTGATGGATTTGATTCTAGAAGTAAATTGTTTCACATAAGGGTCATTATGAGACATACTAAGGTCGACACATTGATAGATAGTGGATCTCAATATAACTTGATTTTGGAGGAATTGGTTAAACAATTGGGATTAAACACTCAGATGCACCATAAGCCTTACTCACTTAAATGGATAAGCAACAATCATAAATTGCACATAACAAAGCAATGCACATTAAAGTTTGCAATTTCATATAAGTTTGTGGATGAGGTAACATGTGATGTGGTGCCACTCAATGAATGTGGGATGGTCTTAGGCAATCCTTATTTGTATGATCGCAAAGAAATATTCTACAGGGAATAGAATCAATATCACTTAATCAAAGCAGGAAAAGAATATGTTATACATGCTCATCATTTAAAAGCAAATCAATCTCTTCAAACAATGGAACAATTAAGAAAGGTATCTCATGAAAAAAACACACCTATAATTGTTTCAAGTCAAGTAATTGATCTTAAGCAAGAACATGAGATGATTGTAGAATGGAAGATCAATCACACTTTGCTTCAAGATAAGATAATGTTGTGCAAGTATTACAAACATATTAGCTCATTTGCAGTCATATTTCTGATGTTATCAATAGTAGTGTTGTCAACATGGATGATAGTGGCTTCAGTAAGATGTGATAGAGTACAAATGGCTAACATAATGTTGTCAGTTATCATGGTTGTTTTACAGTTGATCTTGATGAGACAGGTGCACAGGGAAGATTTTAAAGATAGAGAACAAGTCGAGTGGCCTATCTTGCACTTGATGACTGGTTAGTATCCTTTTGGAGGACCAACAGGTCTTTAGTGGGGAGGCATGATCTAGAATGGATCCAGGAATGCCTAAACATCAAAGTGATTAGAATGGCTTCAAAATGGACATGTGTGTAGACCTCGTTGATATGAACCCAACGCAACTTGAACAGGCTCAAATAGACGTTGTATGCTAAAGATATCGCGATCTGTTCATTTCGTCAAACATGTACAAAAAATGTTGACTATACAGTTCGTACAGTGCTGACGTGGTAGCTAATTGTACAAGTTGTACGACTGTACAGTGACATGGTAGGTACAATGGATGTTGGCTAGGAAAACACATAGGTTGGTAGATGTGGATGAGTCATACAGTGACACGTGGAACCACTACAAGGGTGACACATGGCACAGGCTTACGTGGCAAGGTCTGTACAAACACGTGGAAGCTAGTTGACATGGCAAGTGCCCTGACTGGGTAGGTGTTGATGTGTGTGAATAATTTCATGACACGTGTCAAAAATTTTGGCGAATAACATGGTGCCACATGGACCATTCCTGGGCTTCCACATGGCACCCTCCATTGGTTGGTTGTTTGGAAAACGTTTGTGACTCAAGGGGAGTCAAACCCGTGACCTCCGGGCAGGGGGGGAGAAACTTGGCAGGGTCGGGCCACCAACCCGCCCATAGTAGGTCTTATTAACTATAGTCGCGAACTTATATTTAAAGTTGGTTATGTGTATGTTGGGCGGATTTAAGGGTTGGGGCCTAGCCCCAGCCCCAATGGATATCATTTCACCTACCATATAACCTTGTCGTATAATTTGGATCACGATCCATGGTCCATCCCCCGGCGCCTACGTCATTCTGCATGACCATTATGCATATGACCGATGGCATATATCGTTAGCGCGAATCGTGGGGGTTAGCACCCGGTCGGTCGAGCTAGCTCGCTGACCAAGGGCTTAACCAAAGGCTACAACCATATAGCATGTGAATTATAGGATCCAATGCCACATGGACACAACATACGACCAGAGCCAGGAAACTAGGGGGGCCAGCACACCAAGCCTTAGCGCTTGGCCACATGATAGCGCCACATGACCAATATTTTAATGATTTTTTCATTAGTTTTGAGAGATTTTGGCCAATATTGGGGGATCTGGAGCCCTTTTTGAGGCCATATCTTGGGGAGAAGTTGGGATTTTGTTACCCACTTCAAATATATATAAAAAAGAGGTTCTTGAAGCCATAGGGAGGTTCAGAACAGAAAAATGGTGAAGAATTTTTTAGGCAAAGCCATTTTTTATGCAGGGAAGCCATTGAAGAGAGCACCTTTATGGGCCATTTCTGGGAGCTTTGTTCATCCGTTTTTGGTGCCATCATTTTTGTTGGGTTCTTGATATCTGGTAGAACATGACTGGAACAGTTTGTAATCCATTTGAAACTTTTATGATGTACTTTTGAAGCTTTGAACATAAATAAGAAATCCTCACCCACTGAGACAAAGGCCCAAAGACATAGGCGAGATTGTCAAACTCCGTTAACAATATTGTTGTTTATGTTTTGTTGTTAATTCATGATTATTTCTAGATATGCATATTGCTTAATCACTGCCATGTTTATTCATTAATTCTTCCTCTTTCATTCAGTTTCCTAAATGGTTAATTAACACATGCTTTAAAACTCAACCATTGTCTTTAAAAGATCTTTTCGGATAAAAAATCAAGTTGAGTTTCAATCACACATGATTG